>OZ024840.1:0-206777 GCA_964017145.1 Agrocybe praecox
CCCTAACCCTAACCCTAACCCTAACCCTAACCCTAACCCTAACCCTAACCCTAACCCTAACCCTAACCCCTAACCCTAACCCTAACCCTAAACCCTAACCCCTAAGGTAAGCGCGATGGTTAACAGATCTAACCGATCTAGCTATAGAGAAAAATAGGACCTGAAGAGCTATAAAAGCGAAAAGGTCGTGCAGTAGAATTCCCTACTACACCTTCGTCCTTTCTCACTCAGCACCTTCGTTCGGCCTACGGCCTCACTTCGGCGCTTCGTTCGAACAACCCTAATCAACGCGCCCCATCCTATTCACCATTATGTCTTCAAACCCTCGTCGTAACATTACCCCGGCCCTTGGGCCCCTCCTCTCCGCTGTCACCACCGCTCCCAGCAAAGAGTCCAACATCGACCATCGTCATCTGACGATTGCCCAAGCAGGGACCTTTGACCAGGTCATGGCGCTGGTGCCCATCCAGTACCAACCTGCCCTCCGCCCTTGGTTGACTTCGGTCAATCATCGTGCGGAACAACGCTCGTCGTTGAGGGCCCTTCTGTCCAAGTGGCAGAAGATGTATGACGCCACCCCGCGTCAATTCCCACCTAGCGTGGCCGTTAAGGTCTCGGAAGTACAGTTCTCTAAGGAGTTCTCGGAAACCGATGAGGCGTTTGCCATCCGCACCTCCCTTCAAAAGGGTGTGGACGACTTTCGCTCCGTTCGCTTCCTCGAAGCAAAGAATGCCAAGCAATTGGACTTCAAAAAGGTGGACGATGAACTTAACCCCCTCACTCTCTTTAACGAAGGCTGGAATCTTGTTCGCCCCAAAGTGAACGAGATGATAGCCGGCGCTAAAACTCTCCTCTTCACCGGCGCTGCCGATGGAGACATTAGGGATGCGGCTGGCAAGCTGCTCCCAGGCGTCTCTCTGTTCGATGACAGGGACGAGGAGATGGAGGACGGGGAATCCCGACCCATTGGTTATCGCACTTCGGGTGCAGTTCTTATGATCGCGGCGGACCTACGCCAAGACCTCCTTCCTTACGCTCTGCGCCTCATTCAGATCGTCGAATCCAGTGCCTACCAGGCTCAACTCAAACTGGACGCCAAGAAGGAGATCAAACGATCTGCCGACGTTGAGGCAGCTGACGCGGTTCCCAACACCGCATCGATCCAGTCAATGATCGATAAGGCAGTCGCTGCCAAACTCGGAAAGGCAAATTCGGTGAGTAATGCCTTTTATTTTCGCCTTCAAACATCTCACCACCCTTTAACAGTCCAACGCCAAGGCGGGCTCTTCCAAGGGTCCCAAACCGAAGGTGATTACCAACTTCACGGAGGCCGCCGACCATCTCGCCATTCTAGACAAGATGCGCAAGGCGGCCTACCTCGATTCGATCAAGAGGCTAACATCCTCTCCTCGCTTTCAGAAGCAGGCTCAACGCTCCATCAAGAAGGGGCGTCAACACGCCGATCGCACCGAGGCCGCTCGGGAAGCTCAACGTGGCGCCAACATCAAGGCCACCAACGAGCGCTTCAAGGCCCCCAACAAGAAAGCTCGCAAGGGCAAGGGCAAGGGCAGAGGCAACCAAGGGAAGAAGTGAGTGCTCCGACATCGTATTCGTCGGCACTTCCTCCCTCGTCGGTCATTTCGGGGGGTACGTTAACGCGTGCCCCCATTGTATTCCGGTATGACCTCCCGTTCACATATCCAGATTGGTTACTGACTATACCTTTCCCCCTCGCTGTTAATTATATACTTTTAAATACGCCTGTTAATGTACTACTCGCTCTCCAATTTAAAAGCATTATTCATCTCAGTCCCGGTGTGAACATCCCGAAAAATATCGAATATCAGCTAAGTATGGGCATGAGGTTTATGTTTACCTCACGCCGCGACGAATCATTAATTTTGAAAGCCGCGAAAGACTTTGAACGACGCTTGTCATGGCGTCTCCACTTTGCCTTCATTGGAGTGGATAACAACACTGATTATGATCCAGATTTCGAACCGCTTAACGCGTTACCCAAAACAAGTAAGCCTTCGAAGTTACCCAAATATATTGGTATCGGTTTCGCAAGAGGTCGAGCGTACGTGCAACGTACCTACATACCCAGCGAATCAGAAGACAGGAGAGAATTTAAAGCGTTTACACCTGATCTTGCCGAAATCAAAGAATTCCTGCTAAGTAATAAATACGTAGTTACAGGAACAGATAAAAATCTTGGAATTGCGGTCTCAGAACGCGAGTGGATCATTACCAAGTGCCAAGAATTATTAGACGATACAAATAACTATACCGAATTATCATATGGTTTTCAACCCACTAAGTACGGCCCACACCGTACTGTGTCTCTAATTCTTAGGTCCCAAAATGAACTAACTTTGCAGCTAGCTGATATGGCTGCTGCAGTACCTAAATTTGAAATGCAGGTGCCGGACTTCTTGCGGTCGTCAATGACGCCTCACGTCCAAAATGACGATGGTTTCCCTAAACGATTAGATGGTGAAATACAGTTTACGGCACGACACAAATTGCCATTATTTTATGGTATACCTAAAATTCACAAGGTTCCTACCAAAATGCGTCCTATTATACCGTGTCATTCTGCTGTAATCAATACTGCAGCTAAGTTAGTTTCAAAAATTCTTAAACCGTTAATTCAAACGGCGCCAACTATCATTCATGGTAGCAAGGACTTGGCGATAAAATTAAGTAAATTACAATTAGATCCCAGTCGTAAATACTTCATTGTTACTGGAGACGTCGTTGCCTTTTATCCTAATATAGAGATAGAGACTTGCCTCAAAAGAATAACCGAATTATTTAATTTATATTACTTTGGCGATAAAATTAAGGCCGGCGAAGAGTTATCGGATGACGAAGAGGCTTTTGCCCGCCTGTTCGATGCCGCTTTACGACTTGGAAATACTAATCTAATTACACAATTTCAAAAAAAGTATTACCTTCAGACGCGCGGACTAGCTATGGGTGTAGCATCGTCCCCGGATTTAGCCAACCTTTTTGGCTATGCATATGAAGTAGAAAGTAAAATAATGAATAATAAAGACGTCCCTTTTTACGGACGCTATATTGATGACTGTCTGGCAATCGTATACGCCGACACACTTGAACGCGCCGTTCAAATAGTTTCGTGCGTCCAGATACACACCTGTGTAATAGAATGGGATGCGTCGCCCACACATGCTCCGTTTCTGGACATGTTTCTCTATGTTGATGATAATAGAAAATTAGAACATAGACCATACCGCAAGCTTCGCAACCACCAAGAAAGAGTTCCTTTCGCTAGCCACCATCCCTACGACGTCAAACGTGGTACGTTCTGGGGAGAGATGGCTCGTCTAGCCGTGCTAAGTAGTAAATTTAGCGACTACCGAGATGCTTTACACTCCTTAGCAGGATTGTACATCGCACGCGGCTATCCGCAGGATATGATATATGGCTGGCTTAAGTCTGACATTTCAAAACGATGGGATAATCGCTTAAGCGTTAACTCTCAACATCGCGATAACGACGCGGGCGTTTTGGTACTTAAAGGCAGCTTTAATACAGCATGGAACTATTTCAACGCAAAAGGATATATCAACACTATCTCTGAATATTGGCGCGAATACCTCAATCGAGGTCAGCGTGATGGCGCATTGACCCTGGAAACAGGCCTCTTTCGCTACGAGAATCATATAGATCATTGGCCTAAACAGTACACTGACATGTATTCGGAGGTTAACACTTCCTTATATGTGCGGCCAGGCTGGCAGACCCTTGTCCCTGATGTCACTAAAACTGATATTCTTAACCGTCGACTGATCGTATCGCGAAAGCGTACACGAAACCTGTTCGACCTAACAAGTTCTTGGAAACAAGAAGTGTTGAATGTTTACGAGAGAGAATTGGCGGATCATCCACCGATTGCCGTCCTTCCGTTCGGCTTTGCAGAAGCTCCAAACGAACCCGGCCGGGTTCGCGATGAACCTGCTGAAGCTGGCGATCTGGAATGGCGCCCAAGACTGGAAGATACTCTCTTCGCCAACCTAGGTGGCGGATATGGCAGATAATAAAAACTGTGCTACTAGATACGACTGTTTCCCCGATCCCGTAAGAACTCGGAAGGCGACGGCGGTGGTCGAACGTGTGGTGTAATAAAACTGTAGAACGACTTCAGATTGATTCGGATCGATCTCGAGTACGCGCGACGTGTCTAAATTGTTCGGTATTCATGCCTTACGATATTCACCCATTGCATAGACTATGTAGCTGCTTGGTAGCCGATTCAATTGGCCAAAGACAACCAACGGCATAGACTAGTAGCGCTTGTGCCCAAAGCAAACCACTCAAAGGCCATGCCTTGTGTCGGGGAAGGATTGCGGTTAATCGCGAGATAATGCGAGACGCTACCTGACCTTGTGCAGAACCCGCGACAGATAGCAGGTATAAGCTTGGCTGGTTACGACCGGCCTCGGTGGTCCCTTTGCCCAAAGCCTTGAACGAACGTTAGCCCTTGCTTCGGCTTGGGTAGTTAGTTGCTTTTAGCCGCAACAAACACTTGATTGATGCACGCATCTCGTCGTCGAGTCTAACATTATCCTAGTAACGCCCTTTGCGTTTAACAAATAAAACCCTAAGTTATTTAATTATATAACAAATGGACTTTCGTAATTGACTGGTTATCTTTATTGATTATAGCCTTAGCAAATCCAGTCTGAACATAACAAGTTCGAGTTAAAGAAATCTAATCTACCGGTAAAACGCTTACCTAACTCTAACCCTAACGTAAGTCGATCCCTTAATCGGGAATACAGTAGCTAACTACTTAACGATCGGTTCGGCAGCCTAACCTCTAACCCGAACCTAACCTAAGCGTAGGTATAATAATAGCGTCGAGTTGGCGCTATACTGCGGATTACATAAGCGTGTAACAAGCGCCCATCATTACGTAATCCCTTACCTTCCGCATTTGGCCACTACGCTAAGTATTTATATCCATCGATCTACTTTGGTCGTTGTCGCTGGAAGTGACAGCTTACTGATACTGCGGCGTTTCGCTGATTGGTATCGTGCTTCTGGCCGATCATTGGTCAGCGATCCCGCGGGACGTAAGACTTCACAGCTACTAATTGTTATAGAACATCGTAATCAGACTTACCAATGAGATCGGTAAGCGCGATGGTTAACAGATCTAACCGATCTAGCTATAGAGAAAAATAGGACCTGAAGAGCTATAAAAGCGAAAAGGTCGTGCAGTAGAATTCCCTACTACACCTTCGTCCTTTCTCACTCAGCACCTTCGTTCGGCCTACGGCCTCACTTCGGCGCTTCGTTCGAACAACCCGAACCTAACCTAAGCGTAGGTATAATAATAGCGTCGAGTTGGCGCTATACTGCGGATTACATAAGCGTGTAACAAGCGCCCATCATTACGTAATCCCTTACCTTCCGCATTTGGCCACTACGCTAAGTATTTATATCCATCGATCTACTTTGGTCGTTGTCGCTGGAAGTGACAGCTTACTGATACTGCGGCGTTTCGCTGATTGGTATCGTGCTTCTGGCCGATCATTGGTCAGCGATCCCGCGGGACGTAAGACTTCACAGCTACTAATTGTTATAGAACATCGTAATCAGACTTACCAATGAGATCGGTAAGCGCGATGGTTAACAGATCTAACCGATCTAGCTATAGAGAAAAATAGGACCTGAAGAGCTATAAAAGCGAAAAGGTCGTGCAGTAGAATTCCCTACTACACCTTCGTCCTTTCTCACTCAGCACCTTCGTTCGGCCTACGGCCTCACTTCGGCGCTTCGTTCGAACAACCCTAATCAACGCGCCCCATCCTATTCACCATTATGTCTTCAAACCCTCGTCGTAACATTACCCCGGCCCTTGGGCCCCTCCTCTCCGCTGTCACCACCGCTCCCAGCAAAGAGTCCAACATCGACCATCGTCATCTGACGATTGCCCAAGCAGGGACCTTTGACCAGGTCATGGCGCTGGTGCCCATCCAGTACCAACCTGCCCTCCGCCCTTGGTTGACTTCGGTCAATCATCGTGCGGAACAACGCTCGTCGTTGAGGGCCCTTCTGTCCAAGTGGCAGAAGATGTATGACGCCACCCCGCGTCAATTCCCACCTAGCGTGGCCGTTAAGGTCTCGGAAGTACAGTTCTCTAAGGAGTTCTCGGAAACCGATGAGGCGTTTGCCATCCGCACCTCCCTTCAAAAGGGTGTGGACGACTTTCGCTCCGTTCGCTTCCTCGAAGCAAAGAATGCCAAGCAATTGGACTTCAAAAAGGTGGACGATGAACTTAACCCCCTCACTCTCTTTAACGAAGGCTGGAATCTTGTTCGCCCCAAAGTGAACGAGATGATAGCCGGCGCTAAAACTCTCCTCTTCACCGGCGCTGCCGATGGAGACATTAGGGATGCGGCTGGCAAGCTGCTCCCAGGCGTCTCTCTGTTCGATGACAGGGACGAGGAGATGGAGGACGGGGAATCCCGACCCATTGGTTATCGCACTTCGGGTGCAGTTCTTATGATCGCGGCGGACCTACGCCAAGACCTCCTTCCTTACGCTCTGCGCCTCATTCAGATCGTCGAATCCAGTGCCTACCAGGCTCAACTCAAACTGGACGCCAAGAAGGAGATCAAACGATCTGCCGACGTTGAGGCAGCTGACGCGGTTCCCAACACCGCATCGATCCAGTCAATGATCGATAAGGCAGTCGCTGCCAAACTCGGAAAGGCAAATTCGGTGAGTAATGCCTTTTATTTTCGCCTTCAAACATCTCACCACCCTTTAACAGTCCAACGCCAAGGCGGGCTCTTCCAAGGGTCCCAAACCGAAGGTGATTACCAACTTCACGGAGGCCGCCGACCATCTCGCCATTCTAGACAAGATGCGCAAGGCGGCCTACCTCGATTCGATCAAGAGGCTAACATCCTCTCCTCGCTTTCAGAAGCAGGCTCAACGCTCCATCAAGAAGGGGCGTCAACACGCCGATCGCACCGAGGCCGCTCGGGAAGCTCAACGTGGCGCCAACATCAAGGCCACCAACGAGCGCTTCAAGGCCCCCAACAAGAAAGCTCGCAAGGGCAAGGGCAAGGGCAGAGGCAACCAAGGGAAGAAGTGAGTGCTCCGACATCGTATTCGTCGGCACTTCCTCCCTCGTCGGTCATTTCGGGGGGTACGTTAACGCGTGCCCCCATTGTATTCCGGTATGACCTCCCGTTCACATATCCAGATTGGTTACTGACTATACCTTTCCCCCTCGCTGTTAATTATATACTTTTAAATACGCCTGTTAATGTACTACTCGCTCTCCAATTTAAAAGCATTATTCATCTCAGTCCCGGTGTGAACATCCCGAAAAATATCGAATATCAGCTAAGTATGGGCATGAGGTTTATGTTTACCTCACGCCGCGACGAATCATTAATTTTGAAAGCCGCGAAAGACTTTGAACGACGCTTGTCATGGCGTCTCCACTTTGCCTTCATTGGAGTGGATAACAACACTGATTATGATCCAGATTTCGAACCGCTTAACGCGTTACCCAAAACAAGTAAGCCTTCGAAGTTACCCAAATATATTGGTATCGGTTTCGCAAGAGGTCGAGCGTACGTGCAACGTACCTACATACCCAGCGAATCAGAAGACAGGAGAGAATTTAAAGCGTTTACACCTGATCTTGCCGAAATCAAAGAATTCCTGCTAAGTAATAAATACGTAGTTACAGGAACAGATAAAAATCTTGGAATTGCGGTCTCAGAACGCGAGTGGATCATTACCAAGTGCCAAGAATTATTAGACGATACAAATAACTATACCGAATTATCATATGGTTTTCAACCCACTAAGTACGGCCCACACCGTACTGTGTCTCTAATTCTTAGGTCCCAAAATGAACTAACTTTGCAGCTAGCTGATATGGCTGCTGCAGTACCTAAATTTGAAATGCAGGTGCCGGACTTCTTGCGGTCGTCAATGACGCCTCACGTCCAAAATGACGATGGTTTCCCTAAACGATTAGATGGTGAAATACAGTTTACGGCACGACACAAATTGCCATTATTTTATGGTATACCTAAAATTCACAAGGTTCCTACCAAAATGCGTCCTATTATACCGTGTCATTCTGCTGTAATCAATACTGCAGCTAAGTTAGTTTCAAAAATTCTTAAACCGTTAATTCAAACGGCGCCAACTATCATTCATGGTAGCAAGGACTTGGCGATAAAATTAAGTAAATTACAATTAGATCCCAGTCGTAAATACTTCATTGTTACTGGAGACGTCGTTGCCTTTTATCCTAATATAGAGATAGAGACTTGCCTCAAAAGAATAACCGAATTATTTAATTTATATTACTTTGGCGATAAAATTAAGGCCGGCGAAGAGTTATCGGATGACGAAGAGGCTTTTGCCCGCCTGTTCGATGCCGCTTTACGACTTGGAAATACTAATCTAATTACACAATTTCAAAAAAAGTATTACCTTCAGACGCGCGGACTAGCTATGGGTGTAGCATCGTCCCCGGATTTAGCCAACCTTTTTGGCTATGCATATGAAGTAGAAAGTAAAATAATGAATAATAAAGACGTCCCTTTTTACGGACGCTATATTGATGACTGTCTGGCAATCGTATACGCCGACACACTTGAACGCGCCGTTCAAATAGTTTCGTGCGTCCAGATACACACCTGTGTAATAGAATGGGATGCGTCGCCCACACATGCTCCGTTTCTGGACATGTTTCTCTATGTTGATGATAATAGAAAATTAGAACATAGACCATACCGCAAGCTTCGCAACCACCAAGAAAGAGTTCCTTTCGCTAGCCACCATCCCTACGACGTCAAACGTGGTACGTTCTGGGGAGAGATGGCTCGTCTAGCCGTGCTAAGTAGTAAATTTAGCGACTACCGAGATGCTTTACACTCCTTAGCAGGATTGTACATCGCACGCGGCTATCCGCAGGATATGATATATGGCTGGCTTAAGTCTGACATTTCAAAACGATGGGATAATCGCTTAAGCGTTAACTCTCAACATCGCGATAACGACGCGGGCGTTTTGGTACTTAAAGGCAGCTTTAATACAGCATGGAACTATTTCAACGCAAAAGGATATATCAACACTATCTCTGAATATTGGCGCGAATACCTCAATCGAGGTCAGCGTGATGGCGCATTGACCCTGGAAACAGGCCTCTTTCGCTACGAGAATCATATAGATCATTGGCCTAAACAGTACACTGACATGTATTCGGAGGTTAACACTTCCTTATATGTGCGGCCAGGCTGGCAGACCCTTGTCCCTGATGTCACTAAAACTGATATTCTTAACCGTCGACTGATCGTATCGCGAAAGCGTACACGAAACCTGTTCGACCTAACAAGTTCTTGGAAACAAGAAGTGTTGAATGTTTACGAGAGAGAATTGGCGGATCATCCACCGATTGCCGTCCTTCCGTTCGGCTTTGCAGAAGCTCCAAACGAACCCGGCCGGGTTCGCGATGAACCTGCTGAAGCTGGCGATCTGGAATGGCGCCCAAGACTGGAAGATACTCTCTTCGCCAACCTAGGTGGCGGATATGGCAGATAATAAAAACTGTGCTACTAGATACGACTGTTTCCCCGATCCCGTAAGAACTCGGAAGGCGACGGCGGTGGTCGAACGTGTGGTGTAATAAAACTGTAGAACGACTTCAGATTGATTCGGATCGATCTCGAGTACGCGCGACGTGTCTAAATTGTTCGGTATTCATGCCTTACGATATTCACCCATTGCATAGACTATGTAGCTGCTTGGTAGCCGATTCAATTGGCCAAAGACAACCAACGGCATAGACTAGTAGCGCTTGTGCCCAAAGCAAACCACTCAAAGGCCATGCCTTGTGTCGGGGAAGGATTGCGGTTAATCGCGAGATAATGCGAGACGCTACCTGACCTTGTGCAGAACCCGCGACAGATAGCAGGTATAAGCTTGGCTGGTTACGACCGGCCTCGGTGGTCCCTTTGCCCAAAGCCTTGAACGAACGTTAGCCCTTGCTTCGGCTTGGGTAGTTAGTTGCTTTTAGCCGCAACAAACACTTGATTGATGCACGCATCTCGTCGTCGAGTCTAACATTATCCTAGTAACGCCCTTTGCGTTTAACAAATAAAACCCTAAGTTATTTAATTATATAACAAATGGACTTTCGTAATTGACTGGTTATCTTTATTGATTATAGCCTTAGCAAATCCAGTCTGAACATAACAAGTTCGAGTTAAAGAAATCTAATCTACCGGTAAAACGCTTACCTAACTCTAACCCTAACGTAAGTCGATCCCTTAATCGGGAATACAGTAGCTAACTACTTAACGATCGGTTCGGCAGCCTAACCTCTAACCCGAACCTAACCTAAGCGTAGGTATAATAATAGCGTCGAGTTGGCGCTATACTGCGGATTACATAAGCGTGTAACAAGCGCCCATCATTACGTAATCCCTTACCTTCCGCATTTGGCCACTACGCTAAGTATTTATATCCATCGATCTACTTTGGTCGTTGTCGCTGGAAGTGACAGCTTACTGATACTGCGGCGTTTCGCTGATTGGTATCGTGCTTCTGGCCGATCATTGGTCAGCGATCCCGCGGGACGTAAGACTTCACAGCTACTAATTGTTATAGAACATCGTAATCAGACTTACCAATGAGATCGGTAAGCGCGATGGTTAACAGATCTAACCGATCTAGCTATAGAGAAAAATAGGACCTGAAGAGCTATAAAAGCGAAAAGGTCGTGCAGTAGAATTCCCTACTACACCTTCGTCCTTTCTCACTCAGCACCTTCGTTCGGCCTACGGCCTCACTTCGGCGCTTCGTTCGAACAACCCGAACCTAACCTAAGCGTAGGTATAATAATAGCGTCGAGTTGGCGCTATACTGCGGATTACATAAGCGTGTAACAAGCGCCCATCATTACGTAATCCCTTACCTTCCGCATTTGGCCACTACGCTAAGTATTTATATCCATCGATCTACTTTGGTCGTTGTCGCTGGAAGTGACAGCTTACTGATACTGCGGCGTTTCGCTGATTGGTATCGTGCTTCTGGCCGATCATTGGTCAGCGATCCCGCGGGACGTAAGACTTCACAGCTACTAATTGTTATAGAACATCGTAATCAGACTTACCAATGAGATCGGTAAGCGCGATGGTTAACAGATCTAACCGATCTAGCTATAGAGAAAAATAGGACCTGAAGAGCTATAAAAGCGAAAAGGTCGTGCAGTAGAATTCCCTACTACACCTTCGTCCTTTCTCACTCAGCACCTTCGTTCGGCCTACGGCCTCACTTCGGCGCTTCGTTCGAACAACCCTAATCAACGCGCCCCATCCTATTCACCATTATGTCTTCAAACCCTCGTCGTAACATTACCCCGGCCCTTGGGCCCCTCCTCTCCGCTGTCACCACCGCTCCCAGCAAAGAGTCCAACATCGACCATCGTCATCTGACGATTGCCCAAGCAGGGACCTTTGACCAGGTCATGGCGCTGGTGCCCATCCAGTACCAACCTGCCCTCCGCCCTTGGTTGACTTCGGTCAATCATCGTGCGGAACAACGCTCGTCGTTGAGGGCCCTTCTGTCCAAGTGGCAGAAGATGTATGACGCCACCCCGCGTCAATTCCCACCTAGCGTGGCCGTTAAGGTCTCGGAAGTACAGTTCTCTAAGGAGTTCTCGGAAACCGATGAGGCGTTTGCCATCCGCACCTCCCTTCAAAAGGGTGTGGACGACTTTCGCTCCGTTCGCTTCCTCGAAGCAAAGAATGCCAAGCAATTGGACTTCAAAAAGGTGGACGATGAACTTAACCCCCTCACTCTCTTTAACGAAGGCTGGAATCTTGTTCGCCCCAAAGTGAACGAGATGATAGCCGGCGCTAAAACTCTCCTCTTCACCGGCGCTGCCGATGGAGACATTAGGGATGCGGCTGGCAAGCTGCTCCCAGGCGTCTCTCTGTTCGATGACAGGGACGAGGAGATGGAGGACGGGGAATCCCGACCCATTGGTTATCGCACTTCGGGTGCAGTTCTTATGATCGCGGCGGACCTACGCCAAGACCTCCTTCCTTACGCTCTGCGCCTCATTCAGATCGTCGAATCCAGTGCCTACCAGGCTCAACTCAAACTGGACGCCAAGAAGGAGATCAAACGATCTGCCGACGTTGAGGCAGCTGACGCGGTTCCCAACACCGCATCGATCCAGTCAATGATCGATAAGGCAGTCGCTGCCAAACTCGGAAAGGCAAATTCGGTGAGTAATGCCTTTTATTTTCGCCTTCAAACATCTCACCACCCTTTAACAGTCCAACGCCAAGGCGGGCTCTTCCAAGGGTCCCAAACCGAAGGTGATTACCAACTTCACGGAGGCCGCCGACCATCTCGCCATTCTAGACAAGATGCGCAAGGCGGCCTACCTCGATTCGATCAAGAGGCTAACATCCTCTCCTCGCTTTCAGAAGCAGGCTCAACGCTCCATCAAGAAGGGGCGTCAACACGCCGATCGCACCGAGGCCGCTCGGGAAGCTCAACGTGGCGCCAACATCAAGGCCACCAACGAGCGCTTCAAGGCCCCCAACAAGAAAGCTCGCAAGGGCAAGGGCAAGGGCAGAGGCAACCAAGGGAAGAAGTGAGTGCTCCGACATCGTATTCGTCGGCACTTCCTCCCTCGTCGGTCATTTCGGGGGGTACGTTAACGCGTGCCCCCATTGTATTCCGGTATGACCTCCCGTTCACATATCCAGATTGGTTACTGACTATACCTTTCCCCCTCGCTGTTAATTATATACTTTTAAATACGCCTGTTAATGTACTACTCGCTCTCCAATTTAAAAGCATTATTCATCTCAGTCCCGGTGTGAACATCCCGAAAAATATCGAATATCAGCTAAGTATGGGCATGAGGTTTATGTTTACCTCACGCCGCGACGAATCATTAATTTTGAAAGCCGCGAAAGACTTTGAACGACGCTTGTCATGGCGTCTCCACTTTGCCTTCATTGGAGTGGATAACAACACTGATTATGATCCAGATTTCGAACCGCTTAACGCGTTACCCAAAACAAGTAAGCCTTCGAAGTTACCCAAATATATTGGTATCGGTTTCGCAAGAGGTCGAGCGTACGTGCAACGTACCTACATACCCAGCGAATCAGAAGACAGGAGAGAATTTAAAGCGTTTACACCTGATCTTGCCGAAATCAAAGAATTCCTGCTAAGTAATAAATACGTAGTTACAGGAACAGATAAAAATCTTGGAATTGCGGTCTCAGAACGCGAGTGGATCATTACCAAGTGCCAAGAATTATTAGACGATACAAATAACTATACCGAATTATCATATGGTTTTCAACCCACTAAGTACGGCCCACACCGTACTGTGTCTCTAATTCTTAGGTCCCAAAATGAACTAACTTTGCAGCTAGCTGATATGGCTGCTGCAGTACCTAAATTTGAAATGCAGGTGCCGGACTTCTTGCGGTCGTCAATGACGCCTCACGTCCAAAATGACGATGGTTTCCCTAAACGATTAGATGGTGAAATACAGTTTACGGCACGACACAAATTGCCATTATTTTATGGTATACCTAAAATTCACAAGGTTCCTACCAAAATGCGTCCTATTATACCGTGTCATTCTGCTGTAATCAATACTGCAGCTAAGTTAGTTTCAAAAATTCTTAAACCGTTAATTCAAACGGCGCCAACTATCATTCATGGTAGCAAGGACTTGGCGATAAAATTAAGTAAATTACAATTAGATCCCAGTCGTAAATACTTCATTGTTACTGGAGACGTCGTTGCCTTTTATCCTAATATAGAGATAGAGACTTGCCTCAAAAGAATAACCGAATTATTTAATTTATATTACTTTGGCGATAAAATTAAGGCCGGCGAAGAGTTATCGGATGACGAAGAGGCTTTTGCCCGCCTGTTCGATGCCGCTTTACGACTTGGAAATACTAATCTAATTACACAATTTCAAAAAAAGTATTACCTTCAGACGCGCGGACTAGCTATGGGTGTAGCATCGTCCCCGGATTTAGCCAACCTTTTTGGCTATGCATATGAAGTAGAAAGTAAAATAATGAATAATAAAGACGTCCCTTTTTACGGACGCTATATTGATGACTGTCTGGCAATCGTATACGCCGACACACTTGAACGCGCCGTTCAAATAGTTTCGTGCGTCCAGATACACACCTGTGTAATAGAATGGGATGCGTCGCCCACACATGCTCCGTTTCTGGACATGTTTCTCTATGTTGATGATAATAGAAAATTAGAACATAGACCATACCGCAAGCTTCGCAACCACCAAGAAAGAGTTCCTTTCGCTAGCCACCATCCCTACGACGTCAAACGTGGTACGTTCTGGGGAGAGATGGCTCGTCTAGCCGTGCTAAGTAGTAAATTTAGCGACTACCGAGATGCTTTACACTCCTTAGCAGGATTGTACATCGCACGCGGCTATCCGCAGGATATGATATATGGCTGGCTTAAGTCTGACATTTCAAAACGATGGGATAATCGCTTAAGCGTTAACTCTCAACATCGCGATAACGACGCGGGCGTTTTGGTACTTAAAGGCAGCTTTAATACAGCATGGAACTATTTCAACGCAAAAGGATATATCAACACTATCTCTGAATATTGGCGCGAATACCTCAATCGAGGTCAGCGTGATGGCGCATTGACCCTGGAAACAGGCCTCTTTCGCTACGAGAATCATATAGATCATTGGCCTAAACAGTACACTGACATGTATTCGGAGGTTAACACTTCCTTATATGTGCGGCCAGGCTGGCAGACCCTTGTCCCTGATGTCACTAAAACTGATATTCTTAACCGTCGACTGATCGTATCGCGAAAGCGTACACGAAACCTGTTCGACCTAACAAGTTCTTGGAAACAAGAAGTGTTGAATGTTTACGAGAGAGAATTGGCGGATCATCCACCGATTGCCGTCCTTCCGTTCGGCTTTGCAGAAGCTCCAAACGAACCCGGCCGGGTTCGCGATGAACCTGCTGAAGCTGGCGATCTGGAATGGCGCCCAAGACTGGAAGATACTCTCTTCGCCAACCTAGGTGGCGGATATGGCAGATAATAAAAACTGTGCTACTAGATACGACTGTTTCCCCGATCCCGTAAGAACTCGGAAGGCGACGGCGGTGGTCGAACGTGTGGTGTAATAAAACTGTAGAACGACTTCAGATTGATTCGGATCGATCTCGAGTACGCGCGACGTGTCTAAATTGTTCGGTATTCATGCCTTACGATATTCACCCATTGCATAGACTATGTAGCTGCTTGGTAGCCGATTCAATTGGCCAAAGACAACCAACGGCATAGACTAGTAGCGCTTGTGCCCAAAGCAAACCACTCAAAGGCCATGCCTTGTGTCGGGGAAGGATTGCGGTTAATCGCGAGATAATGCGAGACGCTACCTGACCTTGTGCAGAACCCGCGACAGATAGCAGGTATAAGCTTGGCTGGTTACGACCGGCCTCGGTGGTCCCTTTGCCCAAAGCCTTGAACGAACGTTAGCCCTTGCTTCGGCTTGGGTAGTTAGTTGCTTTTAGCCGCAACAAACACTTGATTGATGCACGCATCTCGTCGTCGAGTCTAACATTATCCTAGTAACGCCCTTTGCGTTTAACAAATAAAACCCTAAGTTATTTAATTATATAACAAATGGACTTTCGTAATTGACTGGTTATCTTTATTGATTATAGCCTTAGCAAATCCAGTCTGAACATAACAAGTTCGAGTTAAAGAAATCTAATCTACCGGTAAAACGCTTACCTAACTCTAACTCTAACGTAAGTCGATCCCTTAATCGGGAATACAGTAGCTAACTACTTAACGATCGGTTCGGCAGCCTAACCTCTAACCCGAACCTAACCTAAGCGTAGGTATAATAATAGCGTCGAGTTGGCGCTATACTGTGGATTACATAAGCGTGTAACAAGCGCCCATCATTACGTAATCCCTTACCTTCCGCATTTGGCCACTACGCTAAGTATTTATATCCATCGATCTACTTTGGTCGTTGTCGCTGGAAGTGACAGCTTACTGATACTGCGGCGTTTCGCTGATTGGTATCGTGCTTCTGGCCGATCATTGGTCAGCGATCCCGCGGGACGTAAGACTTCACAGCTACTAATTGTTATAGAACATCGTAATCAGACTTACCAATGAGATCGGTAAGCGCGATGGTTAACAGATCTAACCGATCTAGCTATAGAGAAAAATAGGACCTGAAGAGCTATAAAAGCGAAAAGGTCGTGCAGTAGAATTCCCTACTACACCTTCGTCCTTTCTCACTCAGCACCTTCGTTCGGCCTACGGCCTCACTTCGGCGCTTCGTTCGAACAACCCTAACCCTCTTCTCCGGCGCTGCCGATGGAGACATAAGGGATGCGGCTGGCAAGCTGCTCCCAGGTGTCACCCTGTTCGATGACAGGGACGAGGAGATGGAGGACGGTGAATCCCGACCTATTGGTTATCGCACCTCGGGTGCAGTTCTCATGATCGCGGCGGACCTCCGCCAAGACCTCCTTCCATACGCTCTGCGTCTTATCCAGATCGTCGAATCCAGTGCCTACCAGGCCCAACTCAAACTGGATGCCAAGAAGGAGATCAAGCGATCGGCCGACGTTGAAGCAGCTGACGCGGTTCCCAACACCGCATCGATCCAGTCAATGATCGACAAGGCAGTCGCTGCTAAACTCGGAAAGGCTAATTCGGTGAGTAACGCCTTTTATTTTCGCCTTCAAACCTCTCACCACCCTTTAACAGTCCAACGCCAAGGCGGGCTCTTCCAAGGGTCCAAAACCGAAGGTGATTACCAACTTCACGGAGGCCGCCAACCATCTCGCCATTTTAGACAAGATGCGCAAGGCGGCCTACCTCGATTCGATCAAGAGGCTAACATCCTCTCCACGCTATCAGAAGCAAGCACAACGTTCCATCAAGAAGGGACGTCAACACGCCGATCGCACCGAGGCCGCTCGGGAAGCTCAACGTGGCGCCAACATCAAGGCCACCAACGAGCGCTTCAAGGCCCCCAACAAGAAAGCTCGCAAGGGCAAGGGCAAAGGCAGAGGCAACCAAGGGAAGAAGTGAGTGCTCCGATATCGTATTCGTCGGCACTTCTTCCCTCGTCGGTCATTTCGGGGGGTACGTTAACGCGTACCCCCATTATATTCCGGTATGACCTCCCGTTCACTTATCCAGATTGGTTACTGACTATACCATTCCCCCTCGCTGTCAATTATATACTTTTAAATACGCCTGTTAATGTACTACTCGCACTCCAATTTAAAAGCATTATTCATCTCAGTCCTGGTGTGAACATCCCGAAAAATATCGAATATCAGCTAAGTATGGGCATGAGGTTTATGTTTACCTCACGCCGCGACGAATCATTAATTCTGAAAGCCGCGAAAGACTTTGAACGACGTTTATCATGGCGTCTCCACTTTGCCTTCATTGGAGTGGAAAACAACACTGATTATGATCCAGATTTCGAACCGCTTAACGCGTTACCTAAAACAAGTAAGCCATCGAAGTTACCCAAATATATTGGTAACGGTTTCGCAAGAGGTCGAGCGTACGTTCAACGTACCTACATACCCAGCGAATCAGAAGACAGGAGAGAATTTAAAGCGTTTACACCTGATCTTGCCGAAATCAAAGAGTTCCTGCTAAATAATAAATACGTAGTTACAGGAACCGACAAAAATCTTGGAATTGCGGTCTCAGAACGCGAGTGGATCATAACCAAGTGCCAAGAATTATTAGACGATACAAGTAACTATACTGAATTATCATATGGTTTTCAACCCACAAAGTATGGCCCACACCGTACCGTGTCTTTAATCCTTCGGTCCCAAAACGAACTAACTTTGCAGCTCGCTGATATGGCCGCTGCAGTACCTAAGTATGAAATGCAGGTGCCGGACTTCTTGCGGTCGTCAATGACGCCTCACGTCCAAAATGACGATGGTCTCCCTAAACGATTAGATGGTGAGATACAGTTCACGGCACGACACAAATTGCCATTATTTTATGGTATACCTAAAATTCATAAGGTCCCTACCAAAATGCGTCCTATTATACCGTGTCATTCTGCTGTAATCAACACTGCAGCTAAGTTAGTTTCAAAAATTCTTAAACCGTTAATTCAAACGGCGCCAACTATCATTCATGGTAGCAAGGACTTGGCGATAAAATTAAGTAAACTACAATTAGATCCTAGTCGAAAGTACTTCATTGTTACTGGAGACGTCGTAGCCTTTTATCCTAATATAGAGATAGAGACTTGCCTCAAAAAGATAACAGAGTTATTTAATCTGTATTACTTTGGCGATAAAATTAACGCCGGCGAAGAGTTGTCAGACGAAGACGAGGCGTTTGCCACTTTGTTTGACGCCGCTTTACGACTGGGAAACACTAATTTAATTACACAATTTCAAAAAAAGTATTACCTTCAGACGCGTGGACTAGCTATGGGTGTAGCATCGTCCCCGGACTTAGCCAACCTTTTTGGCTATGCATATGAAGTAGAAAGTAAAATAATGAATAATAAAGACGTCCCGTTCTACGGGCGTTATATTGATGATTGTCTGGCAATAGTATACGCCGATACACTTGAACGCGCCGTTCAAATTGTCTCGTGCGTCCAGATACACACCTGTGTAATAGAATGGGATGCGTCGCCTACTCATGCTCCGTTTCTGGACATGTTCCTTTATGTTGATGATAATAGAAAATTAGAACATAAACCATACCGCAAGCTTCGCAACCACCAAGAAAGAGTTCCTTTCGCTAGCCACCACCCTTACGACGTCAAACGTGGTACGTTCTGGGGTGAAATGGCTCGTTTAGCCGTGCTAAGTAGTAAATTTAGCGACTACCGAGATGCTTTACATTCCTTAGCAGGTCTGTACATCGCACGCGGCTATCCGCAGGATATGATATATGGCTGGCTTAAGTCTGACATTTCAAAACGATGGGATAATCGCTTAAGCGTTAACTCTCAACATCGCGATAACGACGCGGGCGTTTTGGTACTTAAAGGCAGCTTTAATACAGCATGGAACTATTTCAACGCAAAAGGATATATCAATACTATCTTCGATTATTGGCGCGAATACCTCAATAGAGGTCAGCGTGATGGCGCGTTAACCCTGGAAACAGGTCATTACCGCTACGAGAATCATATCGATCATTGGCCTAAACAGTACACTGACATGTATTCGGAGGTTAACACTTCCTTATATGTGCGGCCAGGCTGGCAGACCCTTGTCCCGGATGTTACTAAAACCGATATATTGAATCGTCGACTGATCGTATCGCGAAAGCGTACACGAAACCTGTTCGACTTAACAAGCTCTTGGAAACAAGAAGTATTGAATGTTTACGAGAGAGAATTGGCGGATCATCCACCAATTGCCGTCCTTCCGTTCGGCTTTGCAGAAGCTCCAAACGAACCCGGCCGGGTTCGCGATGAACCTGCTGAAGCCGGCGATCTGGAATGGCGCCCAAGACTGGAAGATACTCTCTTCGCCAACCTAGGTGGCGGATATGGCAGATAATAAAAACTGTGCTACTAGATACGACTGATTCCCCGATCCCGTAAGAACTCGGAAGGCGTCGGCGGTGGTCGAACGTGTGGTATAATAAAACTGTAGAACGACTTCAGATTGATTCGGATCGATCTCGAGTACGCGCGACGTGTCTAAATTGTTCGGTATTCATGCCTTTCGATATTCACCCATTGCATAGACTATGTAGCTGCTTGGTAGCCGATTTAATTGGCCAAAGACAACCAACGGCATAGACTAGTAACGCTTGTGCCCAAGCAAACCACTCAAAGGCCATGCCTTGTGTCGGGGAAGGATTGCAGTTAATCGCGAGATAATGCGAGATGCTACCTGACCTTGTGCGGAACCTGCGACAGATAGTAGGTATAAGCTTGACTCGATACGTCGGGTCTCGGTGGTCCCTTTGCCCAAGCCTTGAACGAACGTTAGCCCTTACTTCGGTTCGGGTAGTTAGTTGCTTTTAGCCGCAACAAACACTTGATTGATGCACGCATCTCGTCGTCGAGTCTAACATCATCCTAGTAACGCCCTTTGCGTTTAATAAATTAATAAAACCCTAAGTTATTTAATTATATAACAAAGGACTTGCGTAATTGACTGGTTATCTTTATTGATTATAGCCTTAGCAAATCCAGTCTGAACATAACAAGTTCGCTTTAGAGAATACTAATCTACCGGTAAAACGCTTACCTAACTCTAACTCTAACGTACGTCGATTCCTTAAAACGGAAATACAGTAGCTAACTACTTAACGAACGGTTCGGTAGCCTAACCTCTAACCCGAACCTAACCTAAGCGTAGGTATAATAATAGCCCTGAGTTGGCGCTATATTGCAGATTACATAAGCGCGTAACAAGCGCCCATCATCACGTGATCTCTTACCTTCCGCATTTGGCCACTACGCTAAGTATTTATATCCATCGATCTACTTTGGTCGTTGTCGCTGGAACTGACAGCTTACTGATACTGCGGTGTTTCGCTGATTGATATCGTGCTTCTCGCCGATTATTGGTCAGCGATCCCGCGGGATGTAAGGCTTCACAGCTACTAATTGTTATAGAACATCGTAATCAGACTTACCAATGAGATCGGTAAGCGCGATGGTTAACAGATCTAACCGATCTAGCTATAGAGAAATATAGGACCTGAAGAGCTATAAAAGCGAAAAGGTCGTGCAGTAGAATTCCCTACTACACCTTTGTCCTTTCTCACTCAGCACCTTCGTTCGGCCTACGGCCTCACTTCGGCGCTTCGTTCGAACAACCCTAACCCTAACCCGCGGGTGATACTGCGAGCACAACTTCTGTATTCGGGTTCGGGTTGTCGTTCGCTGCGCCAGAGAAGATGTCGAAGCTTGTTTCAGTAGAAGGTTCGAGACCTAGAAAGAGGTGAGAGGAGATGAAAGGTGAATTAGTTTTAGTTTCTTTGTAAAAAAAAAAATCAATATGAAATAAAACAAAATAAAAATCGAACGGTTCGAGGCGAACGAGACAGGCATTTTGAAGTCATAGATTCAAAACATACAAGAAAAATAGTAGCGCAAACGACAAAGACAAATAGAATAGAATAAAACAGAAAGGAAAAGAAAACATACCATGACCACCTCTTCACTAATAGCCATGCCCATGCAGCGGCGGCGACAGTCGTCGCATGGCACTGCAATTTTCTGTGCGAATAACACTCCATCCCAGCTCCTCCTCCAGCACCTGGAGGCTCTCCAATCCTCAACGCACTACCCGCAGACCCAGCAGCAGTAGCAGCATATGCCTCCGCCTGCCAACTCCTTTCATCTGCCTGCAAAAACGCTACGAACATATCCCATCCTCCTCGGCCTCCTCCCTGCTGCCTCTGCTCTTGTTGCATTGCGCCTGGCGGTGGAGGAGGAGGAGTGCCGCACGCATAGGTACGGATCATACGCAGGCCCATCATCGTACCTGCCGCCTGGACCTTCACCTCGCCTACATCTATATAGCCTCCTGGGTCCACGGTGGGGTGCAGGTACATGCATGTGATGGGCTGTAGCCCCTCGAGGACGCATTCGGAGGTCCGTACGGGTCGTGATGCACATGGTGGGACTGATGGAGGGTAATAAAGCTTGGTGGTGGCGACGCCTATCCACCAACTGGGAACATTAGTGGGTAGTTTGGTTATGCTGGACATACGGGCCACCACCACCACCACCACCGTGTATGGGATCATGACTATCGGCCGGTGAGAATGTGCGCCGCTTGCAGAGGAAGTGCTGGGCGGGAGCATATTGCGCCCATGTCTCATCTGGCTGTTGATGGTGTTGAATCGCGCCGGCTGGACTGTTATTGACGAAGAAGGGTTGTGAGAGGAAGAGGTGGAGGCATTGTTGGTGTTGTCGCGGAGGCTCGAGCCTCTATTATTTGAGATAGGCAGTAAGGAGCCCAAGCCGCTGCTCGAGTCGAGCCGACTGTGAGCATGGTGCAAGTGCATTGGTGGGGCGGAATATGAGACGAGTAGCCTGGTCCACCTGCGCCGCCTCCGCAGCCATTCTGACGAGATCCAGGCGGAAGATAATCGGCTTGAGGGCATCGATTCAGTAAAGGAATAGGAATGATAAAATGGAATAAAACGCGTACGTCTCCCCATTCCAAATATCATGCCGGCCAACGACCCCTCCCTCCTCGAAGACCTCGCCGATGACAGGCGACAGCACCAGGGGCACACCTTCATCGGCGTTAACCTCCACATCATCATCTCCGTCCCCGTTTTCGTCAAACTTGATCGTCGGCGAAGCGGAAAAATCAGCGGGGACCTTCAAGTCTTTTTCGTCTTGATGCTGTATGAACTGAAAATGTATACATGTCAGCACAAGCAATTCCACAATTAATGAGTCGTAAACACCATCAATAAGAATCGGCGGGCCTCAAAAAGGTTCCGGGTAAAGGAATAGAACAGAAAGACGTGATACAAGATGATTCATGAATGAGAATGTACCTTAATCTGCCTCTGCACGGTTTCCCTGCTATCACCCGAGCAATACTGGTGCAACCTGAGCTCATGGCTAGGTCGATCTTCTATAATAAAAGAAAAAACAGACAAAGATTAGCACGACGGAGGAATAAAAATAATAAGAAAAGAGGGTGGGTACGACACGAGAGTGGAGTTTACGAACCAAGGATGATGACTGCTACTAGGTTGACCGAGCATAGCACTCCCAACTCGTATACCTCTTTGAACAGCCCATTCTTCCTCTAAATATATCCCAACAGCGAGCAGAAGGCGAGCAACGACAGCGAGGGAGCGAGTCCAGGTGGTAAACCTTCAAGAATATAGCTAATTGTGAGAGATGAATCAAAGTTGTCGCCGGTGGCAAGATGATGGAAGGGTACCACTGGTTGGCCGTAAACTCCGGCACACAATGTGGCAGTGCAATGGACCTGGTCAGATTAGATTAGGTACCATAGAGTTCCTGTCAGAGCGACGCGCATAGCAGAATAAGAATCTTTCTCGACCATTTTTGCCACCCTGTGAGGCTCCAGTACGAGTCAAACTAAACTGCTCGAGCAGCCGTCATGATCATCTGAATTTGTCCTTGACCCGTCACGATAGGCACAAACTTGGTGGTCGAAATTCCTTGTTCTAGGCTCTAGCCCTGAGGCCTTATTGAGTCCATTCGTGGATTTTCATGCCTATATCCATAATTAACGCGACCCACCGGACAGGTAAGCAACTAATACACTGAAATTTTAGACCTTCATTTCCCAAAAAATTGATTTAAATGTTTAATGTTCAGCAGTGATCCGACTAAGGGAATTAATGACACGGCCCGAATTTCAATCGATAAAACACCGTAGGTACGATGTCGGATGGGGTTCTCCTCACAGAAATACCTCGCATTGAGTGATAACTGATGGATAACTTGCTGTGCAAGCTTAGGTGCGTGAAACGCTTGCAGTTTCTGGTTGTGTCACCACGCAGACCATGCAGACGATAGCGGTGCAGTATCATAATGAAGGATGGGGACGCTGTTGGTTGATTCGAGTATCAATAAAACTGCCGGGATTATTTTTTGAGTCAATAGCGCTATGTCCATGTTTTATAATGTAGTTGTCGTCGGTGGATCCACGACACTACCTGTATGTTGCTTTCAATAAATAGGCCCGTCCCGTTTCCGGAATGGAGCCTTTGTTTAGGAATCTCCTCTACCGCGCAATTGTCTGAGTAAGGGGAGAAGGATCGTCGATGGAGGACCTGTTTCCAACTTTGCAAATTCGGTCAGCCAGCCAGTCTGTCATACAAACAATGCTTCCAGACGCGTCTGCTGCGGAGGCGATTCCTAGAAAAACACGTAATGAGATTGACGTAACATAGTAACTCTTTCGTGTCCCTTCACATCACCAACCTTTATGGGAAGATCCTATCACTCAATCATTTGCACTTTCTGGAGATCTTTATGATTGCGGCATTGCGGTAATTTACAGGGGAAAAGAGAAGCAACCCCGTCATAACTGTAGTTGTTGGGCCACAATTTAATTACCTAACCTCTGGCAATAGTCGGGGCTTCCCTTCGGGTTCTTTATGACGACAAGAAAAATGAGCTAGGAATATTAATCATACGCAAGTACTCACAAGTGCCCAATTCGGAAACGGAACAACTCTCCCACTCCCACCGCCAACAACGAAAGTGTAGACAAATATCATGACCTGTTATATGCAGTTTGTACACGTTGAGAAAGGTTGGTGTCGGGGATGATTATACAGAAGTTCCTCCGTTGAGTGCTGCACTCAACAAGAAACTTCACGGGAAGACATCATAGGCGGGTAAGAGTAAGTTTTAGGGGAGAAAATAAAATAAAACTCACTTATATTTGCAGGACCAAGGCGCACAATTACCTATTCAATAAAAATGATAATGTATCGAGCGTAGCATAGTGAAATAATACTAACTTTCGGAGATAAAATTGAGAGAATACAGTCAGACAGAATCGAGTGAAGACGGCAGAATTAATTCCGACGCTCAGGAATCCAAGTTCAGCTGTAAATTCGTAACGATGTGTCAAATATTGAGAAAAACAAAACAAAGTAAAAAAACACACCAACGAGGATTGGGGTAAAGACAAAATTGAATCCGATAGGAGCCAGAAAGGGATGGGGCAACCGAGACCGACGAGCAGCATATATGGGACGAACTAAACGACTCAGTCAGTCAGGTGTTGATATCAAGGGGACTATTTTTGAGCGTACACCATATCGTGTTCCAGGAGCATACAGCGGTTTACCGAGGGCGCCCCATGAAATTGCGTCACTGTTCTAAGATTGCATTTATAAATTTTCACGGACAAAGTCCGTTTCTATCATGTTCTGAATATATAATCAAACGCACCTGCTGGCCTGACCATACGGTCGTCCCTTGCACTGCATGCAGAACCTCCCTTTGAGAAGTGAGGACGACTTTAGCAATTACGAAGTTCAATAATCCGCCCTTTTTAGGAGAAAGAGAAGAAAAGTGTTGGCATACAAGGGCGGGGGTTGAATGTACGTAGAACATACCACTATGGTGCCGATAGTCTGAGCTGTAAATGTTACCCTGGGAGGATGTTTCGTATACTGGCCCTATATTTTTTAACCAAAACTTGATTCTATGCCCAAGCTAATGCAAACGTGTAAACCCTCTCACCAGCTTAAGATCACGGAGTAGGTTCAATGCTTGGGTGACCTGGTTGAATCCGTACATCGTGAAATACATATTCGCAACCGGTTTTCCGGGCACGAGTGCACCTCTGAGCATCTAATATATCAGGATAAGAACCGAACGATATAGAACAGTACGAGCCTGGACCATGTTCTCGAGACTAGGCGCATATCCGACAGTTGCATCCAGCTAGATTATATTAGAAGCTGGAACTCCATGAAAACGGACGGCTCAGCTCACTGTTCCGATGATAGGGACGAACATCCAGGCAAATAGGAATGCTACAAAGAAAGCCCACCAAGGAAGTCCTGACTTAGCGGCGTAAGCTGTTCCCAACGCCACTACAGTGGTAATTGCTAATACGACGAGGTACCACCAGTTGGACATTTCCTTATAAATCTTGCCATAACGTGTCAGTATTAACATATAAGAATTTTCGTTAATATATACCTTCATTCGACGATAATTTGGATTATCGCATTTTTTTGTCTTCGAGATTAATCGTGAGTCCGAAATTGCTTTGCGAGCTGAACGTGGCAGTATGTAGGTACCCGGTAGTCCCGAATAATTTAGAACATCAAACTCCGTCAGCTTCGATATGCCTCTGATAGCAGACGGCACAGCCTCGGCTCTGTCAATTGACCTATATTTAGTTGTTAGGGGGTTTGCTTTCTGATTTACGTCTGCCTTGCGCTTCTTCTCGACATTCAATTCTCTCCCTCTACTCTTGCTATGTACTGGTCGATGCCAATCCATAGTGTATACCTCAACAGACTGGCACTTTATTTACCCATAGCTCTGAGATTCTCCACGCGCTCAGTAACTGACTAGCACTAGCACCTATGTGGATTGGTTATATTTTTCGTTCCGTGCCCTCTCTTTGCTTCCTCTCAATTTTGCCTTCATCCTTCCTTGCGTCAAGGCCAAATTGCTGATAAATCTCACACAAAGAGTTTATCTGCTCTTACATCTGCCTGTCGAACACCACCTATGCGCTCTCTGAACTGAGGAACACCAACGCATCGCCTGCATGGCTATCGCCCCTGTCAATATATTTTAGCTCAAAGCAAATTCCATTCATGACGCTTGGTACGTCTCCTTTAATTTCATGTATTTGAATTTGAATTAAGCTCAATGTGTTTACTAAGCACGGAGATGTTAGAAATTACGCGCAGTGTTCAAGTGGGTGGTAGGGGCGTTTTATCGGGTTGTGTGGACAAAGGGGGCTAGCGAGTGAATACATACGACCTCCCTTGCATCTCCAGCTGATCTTCGTGCGCCCAGATTCCTTTCCTCTTCGAGATCTGTTACCCACGTTCGACAATCTCCTCCATTCAAATATCCAACTTAGATGAAACCCTCATGCTCTTCTTTGCGCCTCTCGCTTACTCTCGCTTACCTCTGTCCAAACCTACTATCACCCAGAACTCAAACACAAACACGACGATTGGAATCGTAAACGGCCGCGACTTTCTTCTTTGTAATCCTCATTCTCCTCCGCGAACAATCCACCGGTCCTCCCTCACATCGTCACCTCCACCATTTTATTTCGCTTTTACAATCCTCTTTCTTCCCCCATCTGGCTCTCCATCCAACCCATCGTAATGCCCCGGTCCCATTGGCTCGAGTCTCAACATGAACGACGACTCGCCCCAGCACCAAGCCCTTCAAGTCCATCGTCCTCGAGTCTCGAGGCAGCAGTATTTTTTTGGTGCGACGATGAACCGTATGAAATCTCACCGTATTGGACGCATTCGGTTGCGGGATGAGCGGTGTCTGAGCTGGTGATGGTTTATTGGGGAATTTTGGCAAGGTTCGCCTGACCGTTGGCGTTATAGTAGAAGGCTAGTAAGGTTAAAGGGGACGGTTTGAGGAGGTTCCGTCCCCATCTCCATCGCCGACACCACTACCACTACCCACCCTCTGTCCTCTCCTACCACCTTCTGTCCTAAATTTTCACTACACACTCAGAAAAGTATCGATAAAATTATCTTCATTTCTTCCCTGCCCCCCTCTATGTATGGATGAGACTTCGGGTTTTTTCTTTCTCACTTTGCTTCGTTTATTCGACAAGTTCTTGAGGCGCCATTAAGTTGGCGCCATTCAAAGCCTATATAAATTAGGACATAAAATATGGAAAGATCAGGTCGGGCTCAATAAACGGGTGCATGGTTTCGAAGGAGCGCGTTAGCCCCCGCTGTTGGTGACGGTAATTTGTAATGATGAAACTTGTGTTTTTACCTGTATCGGCCTGTTCTGATAGTTATTAAATAATAGAGTCCAAAGAAAGACCATGTGATGCTAAGTACATGAAGAGAGAGGGACGCTCTAAAGTGATGAGATTACTCCGACGCGATGCCAGTGCTACTCCGAGTCCCTACTGATGAAGCGAGCAGCGAATGAGTCTTCCTCGTGTATGTTGCCCAAATAACACAGCTTGACGCGTGAAGGTAATGATGTCTCCGACCGACGAAGGAACTATTGCAGCCAATGTGCCTTTCCGGATCCAGGGATTCAGCTGGTGGATCCTATCCGCTCGTTACTGCAAAATATGATAAGTTTGAACAAGATGTCCAGATCCACTGTGAGGCAATGGAGGGAAGGCCAGCTGGAGGTTACTTCTCTTCAGCGCATAGTATGCAAGTGATGTCATCCGAAGGTCGTGGGGTGCGGATTGACCTCCTCAAAATAGACGAATAAAATAAAACGTCCGCAAGAAGGTCGGATGAAAATTTAATTTGTTTCGGTGTCGTACATTGGTAGTTTGTGTGCGACAGAGGCACCCACTTATAAAGCAGTTTTTTTATTCAAAAAAAAAAACTGCGGGATTTCTATCAGCCAAATCATTGACGAGATGTCATTTACACGTTGACCACATACCTCAACTCAAATAGAGGATTGTGAAGTAGCGAAATTTCATAGCCCCCACATATCGTTGAATCACGTGATGCAATTTTTGAAAAGTACGCCCTAAAAATGTAAATCAGTAATTCGGCGAGACCATCTAGAGCATTTAAAAGTATACTAAAACGACGTAGTAAAACCTTGGTATGCGCAGCCTAAGTTTCAGACCAAATAGGGTGCTTGGCGACGATGTGGAAGTGATTATAGGCCTAAATTTGATATCGCAGGTCAGTCACGGTAAAGAGGGGTAGTAGAATAGCGAAAAAAAAAGAATTAACCAGAGAAAAGTATACACAGAAGATGGGGTCCGAAGTAATCAACAGTGTCGACGTCGGTAAAATTCGGACAACGGGTCTGCAACTGCGGTGCTGTTGTGCCAAGGTCTTTCGTTTTTAAGACAGGACTGGGAAATCAAGGTGGATGAGCAACTATCACAACTCGTAAATAAGAAACCTACAGTCAGCTATGGGTGTCGTTTTTGGCATATTGATCCCAAAATTGCCGTGACGCCTTGGCTGCATGCAACACGACCGTGGGGATCCGATGACAATATTTTCGTTTGTACGAGCAGAGCGTGTGGATGTGTAAGTCAGGAACGTCAGTTACGGAGATGTGTGTATACACGCTTGCTTCATATCAAATACGCAAGGACTATATGGGCAGTGATGGCCGTTAGGAACTCTCAACTGGGAGATTCAAGTACGCACCTTAGAAGAGCTGAACGGAAACAGCCTCTTGAATTACATAGTAGGACATGAATGACTAGTATGTTAGCTCCGTAGCATTAATGTCAAGGTGGAAAGCAGCTGGTCCTTCATATAAGTGTGAAAACAGGAGTGGGCATAAACCCGCGAAAAGTAGTGAAATCACATGACCGTATAAAGAAATGGATTCTTCCTGAAAGAAACTAAATTATTCAGGCAGAGAGACGGCCCAGCGCAGGGAAGAGTATCTTGAAAGTTGAAGATAATGCCAGGCCATCTATAGCATAAATCTTGACCGCATACAATTATTCAGGACCGAGGTGGGACGAGTAGTAAGTTTGGTCAGCATGTGCAGGATATGTGAATAGCAGAAAAAATAATTGAGGTAGCGCACAGAATGTATGTTGCGGCGATAAGCATGGCATGCGTAGGAATTGTTGCATATTCCGAGCTTGAGTTGAAGAAAAAGAAGAAGAAGAGGCCTGACAGTTGCGGGCGAGACTGTGTGAAACACATTCAGGCTCAGCGGAGCGCGAGGTGTAGTGGTTATTGTCGGTTTCGAATTGCGCGTTTTAAAAAGCGATACATATAATCGAGCTTGCAGCCAATCAAGTGTCATCTGCCGAAAATCTCTTCAATCTGGGGTAACGAGGGGTTGATTAGTTTAACGGGAGGTTAAGGCGAACAATACAACAACGCACCTTGAAAAGACCATATTCCTGTAATCCGTAAATACCGACAGGTCCAAGTTCTCCGCTCTTAACGAGGTTTCCTACGAGGGCTGGAGAAGTGATTTATGTCCATAGGTTGTTGTAGGCGCTCTTGACCGCGTCGAGTGTGGGTGTTTGAAGTCCCTCCTTGGCATATATTTGCCTGAAGACTTCCTTCGTTACGTTAAGTTTGTAAAATAGAGCCTGTTCCATATACGCTGGAAAAACGAAATAAAAATGTCTATCAGCTGCTGTTATATTTTGTATTTCAAAAGGCCTCCGAAAAGATCTTAAAAAACAACGCAACCGACAAATACACGTCGCATGTATTCAGTAATACTACTGTCCGAGAGCGGATAAAAAGGGAGTCAAGATATGGCACTTACCCCGCACGAGCTGTCCGGTCTTGTCTCCGAGAGGTTCAAGGAACATTTTGGCACCGTCTAGGAACTCTCCAGCATTCTCTTGGGCAACGGCGAAGCTTCTTCGTCACCTCCGTTGACGAGGACATCAAATACTCTGAAGTGACAGCCAGGATCGTACTCGTACGCATTATCTGTGGCGTTTTTCTCCTTGGCGTAGTGGGCGGTTTTGAATTTTGAATTTTGTGAGAGAGGTGGCGTGTGCAAGTGATATTTCGTTCGTTATGGAGTATGCTGGGGAGGACATAGTTTGTAGTATGTAGGTTTGTTGGTGGATAGGTTGAGTAACGACGGAGGAAAAGAAAATGTTAGGCGGGCCTCCCAGTCGGTATGCATATGTACCCACCCGCCCCATCCATCCACGGCATATGCAGTGGAAGAGGGAGCCCTGAGGAGCGCGAGAATGTTGGTCTTGTGCTTAGGTGTATGTTGTGGGCAGCGCAGTGACGGGAGGAGATGGGAGGCTAAAGGATGTGTATGACATGAAAAAGAGAGGAGAAACGAACAACGCAGGCGGATTTTTAGGGTTAGAGTTGGTTTTTAGGGTTCCGTATTTGGAGGTCTAAATAACAACATCTCTGCTTGAAAGTGCCGGGCGTCTAAGTTTTAATTAATGTAATCGTTCCCTTTGTATGCTTCGGCGTTGATGCATGATGTTCTCTAGAATCGTATTCTACTTTCTAAAATGTTGTGGCGCTCCGAGCTGATAAGGTTTGAAAACAAATCTGGAATTTTAAACGTTAAGGAAAGTCATATTGTCTGCATAGTTGGGACTAGGTACGAGTTCGTGTTGTTGACAGATATATCCTTGCTACCCGTTCGGAACAGCGAGTGGGTCACATCGATAATATGGCTCTGAGACGACGATAATATCCATCCTGTCAACTGAACAGCCCTTCACACATCGGCTTGAATTCAGAGACCGTACATGTTGGTACTATTTTACGCACGATGATGGACAAGTTTGTGAAATAGAGAACACGCCGACCCAGCTTGAGTGGGGAAGTCAATGCTGGAATATTACTGTGTTGTCAAAATGTCGAGGGTACCATCCAGGTACCATTGATTTGGCTAGAGTCTGGGTCGCAGACCCACCAGCAACAGCGACGGAAACGGAGGTACTCAGTGGGACCTCTCCTGTACTACTCTTCTGCATCTTGGACTGTGTCTCCCCCTTTGTCTATTTGTTTCAGGACATATTAAGAGATAGAGATACTAATTATAATGATTCACTTTCCATTCAGATCGCTTCGGAAGGAGCCCATGAACCCATTCTGAAATCCTAATTCTGTCGTCTCTGGACACGAGGTAAGTGGTAATATCAGTGCGATTTGTATGTAGTAAATATTAGGAACAGTTTGTAGCTATAAAACCTATAGAACTAGTATAGGTAAATTAAAGTACAAACTTTTTATAGATGCATGTGTGGGTTTTCATGTACAAACAAAGGGGTAAAGGTAAGGAATAGCGCTGCATAGCAGGGAATAGAGAACATGCTGATGGAGGGAAATGAAAGGAAAGTGTTGAAGGTTACGTATTTCCTTCGCTGGTCAAACATTATTGTCTCCAACAATAACAGGCGGGTAATCTCCATACTTGCTCTTCGAATCGGAATCATACTCGGCCTTCATCATGCCCATACTCTCCACATCCGATGTTGTCTCCGACAGCTGGCCCTTGGCCCGATGACCTTGGCCATGTCGTCCATGCGAGCCAGTAGTCACATTGCCACTATTAAGTGAAAGAGGAACGGCGAATTTGTCTTCTTTCGTCGTCGACCTCAGGCGGGTGGTGGAGAAGGTGTTTTCGCGGAAGATCCCAAACTTGGTGTTACGGAAGACGCGGCAGGCCATGATGTTCATCAGCATAATGTTTGGCACAGTAAACATAGTCTGATACGAGACGGGTACGCCAGGGAGGTAAAGCATGATGACTGTCATCAGGGAGGTGGTGACAGTGGTCCTGTGGTGGGTTAGTTTACATGCTAAAAACGAGAAAAGAGATAACGCACAGATAATATACCTGTCCGTCTTGTAGTAGGGACCTGGAGAATGCGGGCATGTGAACACCGAAGACTAATGTGCGCACACCATCTTTAAGGGTGCTGTCGAGGTGGGAGTTGAGCACGAGGCGCCATGAGATGGCGATGAAGACGAGGGTATCATTGACAAGAGGGATGATGGCGGCCGCTTGGACGTAGTTCTGGAGACTGGCGTTGATACAGTAGTTGGTATCTCCAATGGCGGCTCCAATGACGCCCTGGGTCACGGTGAGACATCCAGCGAGGGAAGCAAGCCACATGAACGCAAAGAATGTGACAACATATTTATTGTTGTCGAAAATGGCACGGACGCGGAAGAAGAAAAGAAGGGAGGTGAACGGGACGGCCACAGGGAAAAGCCAGTCAACTACTTTCTCAAATAGACCGCAGTTACCGGTGGGAGCGGTCTCGAAGATGGTGCTGGCTAGTACGTAGCCGAGGGCACCAAGTCTGTTGAAAGCGTTAGCAAAAGCGAAAATGCGGTGTTTTGAAAACCGCCGTACCTGGATATGAGGTATACCACAGTAGGGTAACTAATACGGTACTTTGTTAGGAGCCGGATGTCGTTTGGGAGGTTGTTGAGGATGTCCCAAACCATTATCTATGCAATAATTAACGAATGAAAGACAAAGTGGGATATGCGAGTAACTTACGCCACAGGAACCAGTAAGGATATAAGTCGAGATTGTGACTTGGTAGGCCAGATCCGGTGGCAGGAAAGCCATTGGGGCGTGAGGGTTAGCCAACAACATGGTAGCATTATCTACCATTGTCAAAGAAAATAAACGAGAGACAGGTTTGGGGATCAAGGAGGAAAACGCCAAAACTCGCCGACACTTTGCGAGAATATAAGCATTTGTTTCTCCTTAAGCGATGTCAAACAACCTTCTGGCGAGATTCGCTGGTCCGACCTATTCTTCGTTTGTTTTGCCACCGGATGACCGTGGCTTTTTACTTCGTATGTGCCTCCGAATACCATTTTCATGTTGCCCAGAATAATGAGATCCCTAGCCCATGCTATTTCTTATAGGCCAGTGACTCCAGTGACTTCTAGACAGTAAAGCAGGTTACAATATCCTGGCCAGTCAGTGAAAAGTGGGGTCTGGGTGATATTTATCGGGTAGTTGCCAGGACTGATGGAAAATGTTCATCATCGACCGAAAGTACTCCAAGCTATTCCGTTCTCGGGGATATGATGCGTCACGCGTAACCTACGTGTGTTGCAACGAAACAACCCTGATCAACGGCTTGAAAATTCTGAACACTGAATATCCACAATATACACCACCAGGGCTCTTTTTTTTACCGGCGGAATTTGATATCGAGTTGGAGGTCACCTTAGAAATTTTCACAGCCTAATGTCAAAAGTCTCTTGAATTCTCCAGCTCGCTTATGCGGATGACAAGCTCGTGCTCACTCTCGCAAGCGCCACTAACACAGGCTCCATCCAAATGGTCTAGTGATAAGGAGCAATGCGTACGTTACTTATGCTTTGGCCCATTTGGGGCGGGAAAGTGAAAATTGGCCCAGCATCTGGTGCCTTCATGTGCACTTCAGATGAAGCCGAGCACAGTTTTTCTGTGGTAGCAACCTATTTTAGAAGCCTTTATTTTCTCTGTATTTAAGGCACACATTTTACAATTATTGATGAGTAAATAATTTTGCCGAGCGTGGAAAATATAAGTCTCTTTCAATATAAGTGGATCTAAAGAATTGTAGTATAGTTTGTTCACCCTGGCGGTTGCACTACCGGTGGCGCTGATGTCTGTTTACTTGACGAAAAGTGTCAAATAACACCTTGTCCGTTGATTCTTATTATTAATAGTACAAACAGGAGTTCGGGCATCCCATATTCGGCACCCCTGACGCCTTTAATTATCTGTTCATGGCAAGAAACATATAAGAATTACCACAGGACGTGTTACTAAATTGCACAGATAAGCATCGGCACCAGCAGTGTTGGTAGCACCTAGATGTAAGGTGTTAACGTTTGTGTTGCATTGGATACAACTGGTACACGACATGATTTTAAAGGAGATAGTGCCCAAATATTTATTGAGTCTATGTATCCTCGATCTATACACAGAAATTTTACATGAAAGATTATAGCAACCAGTGAGGTAGTGTGTTGCCGATCACTTCTAGAGCGCACGATAACAGCTAAGTCCACCTAAAAGCTGTGCTCGCCGCTCGGCTTGATCCGAAGTGCACGTGAAGGCGACCAGATTTCACTGGTCCGAGTCGGAAGGCAAAGGGACTCCTCGATCGACTGACACGCTAATTGAGAAGTACTTAATTGACCGTCCGATATTCAATTTAAGCTTACTTCACTAACCCTTTAAATCTGGCGGTCGAGCGAGAACTTCCACCGCGACCGGCGACGTTGACACAACACTTGCACGACACCACTAATTTTAAATTCACGGAACCAACGGGATACTTCCTTATCTGGAGGCATTTTCAGGAATTAAATAAAATAATAATAATAATAACGTCCAACCTCTCCGGACTTCTTTCGCTTGTCAAAGTGCTCACGCTCACGAATGATAAGTTGACTTATAGCTTACTTGCCATATGATTCAATGGCAAAGACTTGCAATTACTCGCCCGCGGCGCAGACAAAAAAATCATTCGGATAATAGCCAAAATTTGTTACATACATAACGCCCGCCTTTGGGGGATAATAGTATACACAATGCTGAAGTCGAGACATATCAGCTCTAATTTGATAGCATGCAGATTATGCATCACGATTCACAAGGGAGACACTGAGAGTCCCGTCGAGGAGTTTCTGTGGTTTCTAGGGTCGTTAGTCTCAGTTTTATTACACGACGGGACATTATAAATGTAGCTACCTGAAATCGAGTCCTCTCGTATGGCCGCAAACAAAGTACCCAGGAGTTCCAGTCTGGCTGTTCGTGTTTCCATGGTCGTAAGTGCTGCTTTCAATTTCTGGACCGAGTTTTCCAACATATTCTGCTCGTAAGTGAGTACTTGAACGAGAACTTGCAGTTCTTGGATGTGAGAAACTCGTCCGCTCCAGCGACGACAATATTCCCGTACAGATTTCAGGAAGAACCTCAATTTACTTAAAGGATTGCTGGTGGGTGCTGATGCGCCTTTCAATTCATTTGATGTAGTTGGGAGGATCGACTGGGAGGGGGGCATCGAGGGCTTAAAAATCTGGAAGTGTATAACAATGTTAACCCTCGCAAGGTGGAAAGAAAGCATGTTAGAAAGATACCCAGAGGATGGTTATACGATTGTGTAGAAGGAATGAGGGATTACTGTTGGGACGGGACAACTCCGACTAAGGTGACAGTAAGTAAAAAGTTTGTCCTTGAACCGACTGTGGAGCTCGGCGCCACGAGTCCCTGGGCTCTGAGCTTAGGCATCAAAGTTTGATGGATATTGATTTATCCACTATTTCTTCCGAAAAACGTGTAGACTAAAAAATATTCCACTCCCCCTTTCCCCAGGTACACTTGATGGAGATTAACCCTTTTTAAATTTCGTGTGTCCATATTTAAATTTCCATGAAATAGGCTTATTATTGAGGTCATGTAGTGGCGTTAATCAGCAAGCGGAGGTATGGGGAATGACCTAGCGCTGCAACTTCCCCCCTCTCGTATGGCTCCATTTCCCCCTTCTTATATTTTTTTTGCCCTCGGTCCATATCCAACACCGTGACGCTTTTTGGCTTACTATCAAAACTAGGTTAGCGCGGTTAACAATGACCTAACATTACTTTATTTTTATTTTTTATTCTCATGTTGTCAACTTCGAAAATTTAACCAAACGTGGCATAGAAGCATCAAAGAAACACATAATTTCTCAGGAAGAACACGGGAATAACTTCTTAACAAGTTAAAGAAGGGAAACTTGCTGCCTCAAAAGGAGATATTCATTACAGAACCGTCGCAGGGAAACGAAGACGGTGATGACAAAGATATAAGACAAATACACACTGGAGGACCTCAATGGATGCGAAGAGCGCATGATTCAGCATTGAACCAAGATCAAGACGAATGTCCAAGTAGTTCGGTGGATCTAGATTAGAACCTTGATAAAGGTGAGGTGGTAGATAAGGGAGCAAGCTGGTGGGTGGGTAGCACGGGGATGTAAGCATATGTGTAGCTCATTGATTTCTCAAAACGTTGGATACGTTCTTCAAACGCACTCACCTAAGAATCACGATGAGAAGGTGGCCGTTGATCCCACTTCCCTCTCGAGCCGTTCTTCAACCTTCTATAGACTATATACCACATCAATGTCTCTCTCTTGCCCTATACGAGAATCCTGCTCAGTGTTGCTCGTGATTGTTTGGCCGCGATAATGGTTTTCGATTGATCGAGCAACTATCGCAGAAAATTGCCCGTGTTAATACGCGCAGCGCCATTTGTATAAAAAAAGTCAAACAGCTTTATTAGGACGGTGAAAATGAACCGAAAAAGAGGAAACGGAAAAACCTGGAAAGTGGGGTTAAAATCGATCGCACAGCCATGGAACCCCGCTTCTAGAAAAGGGATTGGATGGCCACCGGCGGCGAGAGGCAAATTCCAGCGAACTGCCATTGATTATGGCAGAAATGGGATGGCGCACATGTATCCCTTGATGATACTGCAGGTTCCATGCTTCGAAGTGAGATTCTAGAACAGCGAGAAATCTGTAAGTAGAACGATGAAGTCAGCAACTAACGTGGTAGCAAAGATGTGAAAAAAGGACAAGAAAAGAAGGGAGAACGAACCATGTGTATTCCCTTCCTTTCATCGTCCGCAAAATCGCGGAGAGACGGGCACCATATACCCCGACCCCGATCTAAGCCTGATCTGGGCAGAGAAGCTACGAGTTAACATGATATGAGTATGATGATGATGAGGCGATATTTTCAAATCAACTGTGTACCAACAATTTTAACAAAAAGACTAACAAAGAGACGAGTGCCAAGAACCTCGGGGGTCGATGAGTACATCCAAGAGATCCACAGATTAGGGAACGCTCTGAACGGGACTTTCACCGCAGAATGACGGCAAAGGGGGGATGGTCCAGCTCTGAGCCAAGACCAACGTTGACGAAGAACGTGAAAACGACTTTCGAAATGATAGAGCCCCAATGTTGGCATTGATGAAGGCGGCAGTGGAGGAGGCGGCTGAATGGCTGATGGTGACCATTGCATTGGTGGGATGGATGACGAGGAATACGTTGACGTCGACGGTCCGATGAGAGTATGAGCTTAGGACCCAAGATGTTATTGAGAGGGACGCAGGCGGATTATATGGCGGGTATAAAGACCCACGGATGCTGGTGTGATGCCAGTAGATACACCGAAGGACCCGCCGACATAGAGCTTGTTGGTGAGGTGCGAGGAGTGCGAGTGGGAATTAGGGAGGGCAAAGTTAGCTGATCGTGTCGTATCGTACACAAGAGCTGCGATACTAAGTAAGAATCAATATCTAATGAATATACATTGAACAAAAGGCAAACCCATGCCTTAATAGGTTCTCGCTCGCGAATGTCGCCGTGCTACTAGTGCCTGTCGGCCAATTTTTCACGACATTGAAGTGGACATAGACCCGAACTACCACTATTACGAACGAATCATTATGAATATCCCAATAAGAAATATCGGATTTTCGTACCTTGAGCTTTCTACTCGGCAGTGTTGTTGCGGGTTGTCGGCATCGGTGCTGATTACTTTTCTTAGAAGGAAAAGCGCGCAAAAAATCCATCTTCAGTACCTGAGAATTAACTTCAAGCTTCTATTATTCGCAAATTTACGGTCACTTTGGCCTCCATTGCACGCTCCTGATGGCTAACTTGAGTAAATAGAATGTGAAGTGGAGGTTGTTTACGCTACCGACACCTGGACTGCACAGCGGACGGTATACAACTTTTCGTGTACAATTGGGCTGTTCATTGATGACGACTGGGAGCTTATCGAACAGGTTGTCGATTTCTAGCGACTAAAGGAGGAAGACCATCGTGGTGTAAACGGTGGGCGGGCTTTCATCAATGGGGTTCGTCAATTTGGAGGCCTAGATAAGATAAGTCAATTCAGTTTAACAACATCGAAGAAAATCAGCTCATACTTACCTGTATCCTATACTTCATTAGCATTACGACTGCTAACGCATGGGTAAACGATGTAATTGTGAAAACGACTGCCAGGTGCCTGCTAACGCGATATGGAATTCCATAGTCTTCAGACATGCACATCCGTTGCATTCTACCTGGTTGTGCAGGCATTCCTTGCTGGAATTGATGAAGCGGAGATTCCTGAGGTAGTTTACTAGTACGATAAGTTCGACAAGAAAGATCCGATTCATCACGAGTTGACGAAGACGCGACAATGTTGATGACTATCGCTTCCTTTCGATGGAGGGGATAGAAGACGACGAAGACGAAGCAGATGAAGATACTAGAAAAAATCCACGAGTGGACATGGAAAAGGAAGGCTGACGGAGAGCTGCGCGTGGGTGAGAAAGAGCAGGTTGAGGCGATGCAGTCAGAAAGTGCGCTGAAACAGGCAAGTCTAAAATTAACCTCACTTCAACCCTGTGCCCTGGTCACAGCTTCGCTTCATTACAACGAAGGTTGCTTCCTCTCCACAGCGTCGCTCCCTGTTTTGCAAAGCCACTCAACAAAGTATGGCGGAAATCCAGCAACCGAACGCCAATTAAACTAATGGTGGTACGCAACGTCCGAACGTGCTGGAATTTCACGCGCTTGCTTATATATGAAACTTGGCTAACGATTTCCTGGAAGGCTACCGATAACTGGGTCTTTGATCAAGTACCAGACATGCGAGGTGTCATGCTTACCCCAGCGAACTGGACCCTCCTCGCTCAAATTTCTGCTTTTCTCGAGGTTTGGCATTTTTATTTTATCAGTGGGAAATCATTCTAATTGATCCATTCCAGCCATTCACGAATACAACCTCTCAAATATCCGTTAGCAAGCGCCCAACACACCCCTATCTACCTCTTCACGAAGCCCTTCAAAAACATTACGAAAATGTAATTGCGAACCGCATCGGATTTCTGCTCAAGATTATACAGGGCACAACTGCGCGGCTGGAAAAATTGATGAAGTACAAGACGATGGCAGACAATAACCAGTACTACATGCTGGGTACGTGTGCGTTGTTTGTTATGCTCTTACTCTCCATTTCTAATTGTTGTGATTGTACTGCCATTAGTGCCGTATCGGTATTACCGCAGCGGCTGGTTCACAACGACAAAATATGGCTTTGAGTCAGTAACTAAAGCCGAAGACCTCTTGGAATGTGTTGCGAAAAATTGCCACGAGGATGGAACTAGCACCAAGGGCGAGGCTCCAACGCCAAAGTCTCGTCCTGTACCCTCTGTCACCACTGGAGACTGGTTTTCAAGCATCCTCCAGGTTGATGTCGCCTATTCCACCATTTCTCGGAACCCGAAGGAGGTGCTAGAGGATGAACAATGTCATTACTGGCCGTTTGACTGCGGGAATGGTGAAAGCCAAACTGTGAATCCACTTACACAGTGGAAGGTATGTTGGTGTCATTTTCTGTCGCTGGAAACTGTAACCTGATGGTTGTGCTATTACCGTCAGGCTCATGCAGCGGCATTTTCAGCCATAGCATGGATGGTTCGTGACTTTCTGCCAGTATTCTCCCAGTCTTGCCACATTTTTACTGACCTTCTCAGTCAAGGAAGCCCTGCTTTCAAACGCTTGGATCAGAGCTAGACTTTTTGATGTCAATGAACTAGTGAAAATACATAGCAAAGTAGTTCAGAAGTAATATATTTATTTATTTCTCAAATACTGTCTACATATACTCTATATACTGTATCTATACGTTATATGGTGTATAAAAACCATATATGTAAACATACAGCAATTTTCTTATACGTGAACTATATGTTTGCAGCTTCAAAGAAGTTGAGATCTAAATTTCGACTGCTTGCGCAACAAGGGCGCTGCATCTTTTACCACTCAAACTTTCAGCATATGAAGATCTTTATTATGTACCACTAACATATTCTACATGTAAATAGTTCGCAATACACGAGTCCACCTCAGGCCTTGGACAGTGGAGCTCGCCAACCAACTTACGGTCACCCCAGTATTCCTTTCTTTGCTCCAGGCCAACAAACTTAATCATGCCACTTTTTCCAATATATTGAACGGTATTGGCGGGCACAAATTTTGCACTGTCATTATTCTGCAATAAAACACCGTCAGTGGCAAAATCCAACCAAAAAAGGAGAAAAGCTTACATGTAACCTAGCGGCTTCTAACCATATATCCTTGCTCTTTGGACATTTCTCACCACCATACAACCAGCGTGCTCTTTCAAGCAAGTGGCTGCTATCCACGCATGAGCATTCTTTGGATTCGACTTGAAGAGAGAGTCAAACAACGTTCGGGCATGCTTAATATCTCCAATTTCGGCGTCAGACTTGACGATGACACTAGCGACAGACGCTAAGTATCCTTTGAAGTTGACGGGGGTAGGTGTTCCGTTGCCTATTGTTGATCTTGTTCTAGGTATCTGCAAAGGGAAGAGAGTTAGAGAGAGATAAGAAAAGTTCGACGATGCGTACTTGGTCAAGTTTGAGGGAAAGAATTTCGTCACAAGCTCGACTGATTTCGACGAAGTTTGTCAGTCCACTGGTGTCAGCTGATGACTCGATACCACCAGCCTAAACGGAAGTATGGTGAGCGAGGAATAGGCTCATCAAACCGACCACCTCGGGTATACTTTCCCACTCATCGTCTGTCACTGTACACAACCTGTGTTTGAGGTCTGCGAATGGCCGTTGGATCTTGGGGCGTTCAGCACGCAATTTCGCCATTTCAGCTTACTCTTGAGATTTTCTGAATGGCGTGCACATGAAGAAGGAAGGAAGGAAGAAGAAGGAAACAACGAAGTCAGTCAGTCAGTCGGTGATAAAAACGACAAAATTAACCCTAGCGACACACCTCCTGGCCCGCCGTCTCAAGTCCATAGCTTCGTCCACGCCATCGCAGAATTTTTCGGCTTCTTCATCGTCCAGTTCGTATGTAGTTCCAACAAATAAGCTGTATAAGTTTGGATTTTGGAACTGGTTGACTTCGCCGCATTTGACTCGTGCTTCGCTGGAATTTTAATCCCGGTGTCAGTCGAGCATCAACTGGGCAGTACAATAGACGACCCACCCTATTACTTCTGCTAAGGTACCTTCGCGAGCAGGATCGATGTCAGAACTTGCTGTGAACCAGACACTAAGAATATTGTTAGTTCATCTGTACCTGCAAAAGGCGGATAATATAAAACATACCTATGATCAAGACCAGCTACAATATGATGCAGGTACTGCATTAACAAAAGACTTGGTTTGATGGAAGCCACGGCAGCGTACTGTTCGTGTACGAAGGCAAATGCGTGGCTGACATCCTGGTAAATGACAAAGGGCAGTCTGTAAACTTTGTGACTCGCTGCCAAATGTGACTGACGCAATCCTGAAACCGCAATCCCTGCTTTTCATCATGCGACCATGACCAGAATTACCATAAATCCCATGGTTTATCAAAGACTTTCGTATCTCGATAGTGGGAAAGACGATTAATATTAATTAATCCTCATCTATAATTCTTGTTCTCAGTAGCTAACGGCCTATTTTAAGAGTGCTACACATCAGTAATCGGAAAAATCAATGTGAAATGCCTCAATTCCACGTTAAAGGGTCCGGGGATTGGAATTAAGTCTTCCCTCAAAGCTTACCTACAGGTTCATGTATCAATCCCATTTGAGCAGAGACTCTTACAGCACGTAAGTGCATGGGTGCTGCCCACCCCGTATTACGCGTACCTGCATGTATTTGGATTTTAATGAGGTACACTCTAGGAGTAGTAGAAAACAGACATTGTACAGGTATAGCTATAGTAGATGAGATACAAAAAATGTGGCCGTGAAATTGCGCTCAAATTTTAATCTGAAACTCAAATTGATATCTTGATTTAAGATTATGATTATTTTTACAACAAGTACAGTCGTTAACTGGAGGTATAAGTCCCCTTGGTCAGCCTCGACCCTAATTACAACATATGTTTTGACCAGCAGTGCCCAATTCGGCATTTGTTGTCATTTTCGTATATTCTCATACAACTCTTTTTCTTGTTTTTTGCCTAACGTATATATAATTTTCTACATCATTTATCTTACAGTCAAAATGGACAAAAAAAATGAAAGGGAAGAGTGAGCAGAAAGGAAAGACGGGAGCAATGGGTCTCGTCTTTGCGCGGTACTGCAGAGTCTCCTCTTGCTGTCTAGTTCACCCTCCCGCTCGCCTCAGCCAAGCCTCCCAGTCCTTTGTCCAGCAGCATACTCACCCTCTTCTCTCGCTCTCATTCTCACCTCTCTTCCACCATTTCCCCTTCCACAACTCTACCCTCCCGCTCGCTCGTCCCTGCCCCCCGCATATACCCTCCTGCTTGACCCCGCTCATCCATTGTACCCATCCGTGCGCTCCCACTCGGCCATCTATACGCACTGCGCTCCACGAGAAGAGGAGGTAGACATGAAGACAAGTCTACGTCCTGCTGTTCCCCGCTTATCCATCCCAATGGCCCCTCTCCGGCTCTCCGGTGATGTCGTTGAGTGAATGTTGTATGGAAGGACGTGGTTGCAGGGTACGGGTGGTGAGTTCGCTCATCCCTGCCCACCCACTCCCTAAACCTTTCCCATCCGTTCATGACCATTCCACGTTGTCTCGTTGTTGTTGTTGTCGTCGTACCATCCTTGTTGCCGTGTTGTTGGCTTTGGCTGAGGCACAGACTCGATCTTTATGCAAAGGGAGGGGGTGGGTTGCTGTCGTCGTTGATGGCAGCGGCAAGCACTAAAGCACAAGTTCTTGGTTCTTGTCGTGTGTACCCTATTATAAGAAAATGAGGACAAAGAAGGGAGATGAGGAAGTAAATTAGCTTACCACTTGCCTTATGACGTCGAGAAGGCGCATGTGCAACGTTTAGGATGTAGTAAGACCTACGCGTCTTTAATCCAGGTAAGCACTGGTTCAGGCTGTTAAAACCAGCCAAAATGACTTACCAAGACTGTTAGGGGAATACATAATTCCTTCGTATGTATGGTGTATGTATCGACGTACTCCACCTCTCGACGCCGTACGAACCGGTGGATCGGCGACGGTCCTGTATAGTATTTCTTATTTTCGCGCTCAGATCCCCTTCCTCTCTCAGCCTCTGAGCCTCTTTCTGAATCAAGCAGGCGGGAAATGACCTTGGGGGAGTGAGCGCAGGCGGAGGAGCCCAAAGAAACATTCTTGGCTTTTTGGTGCGGGAGTTCTGGGGAGTGGTGGTAGAGATAAACACGTCGGAAGGCTGTGTGAATATGAGAGAGGATAGGGAGTGCGAGGAGGGGAGGGGCCAGTGGTGGTGAGAGGCAGTGGATAACGATGTGGAGGATGACGTACGTAGGGTTCAAGCGCAGATTGAACACGCATCCCTGAGTCACCCAAATTTGATCTCCGATTGAATTTCACCCGCTAGCTGGGTTCAGGACCGAAAATGCCGCGGAAAGCAATGCAACGTTGGTGAACATGCACAGTAAAGCGCAGTAGAGAGAGGCAGGGGAGAGCAATATATGGGAGACTTTCCCGCTTGTGAGCCTGCCATACCGTGGGAACAATGTCATTTTTCTGCCAAAAGCAATCGTATCGCTACGTTTTCCTGCCACCACCACCCATTACCGCCCTCTCTCTTACTCAACCGCATCCTGCTTCGTGGTCCAAGACTCCAATTTGAACGCATCGTGTCCTAGATTCTGCAGCAATAGATGTGGTAAGTACCTATCCTCATCTTACGCACTCAATACACTATATACTCACCTTTGTCGTTTCCAGCAACCCCCTCATCGACTTCTCTCACCCCTGCGAGCTGCAGATCTGACTATCTTTGGTGTTCTGCATAGGTTCTCCAGCAGAAACGATGGCATATGTTCAAGGTAAGCACCTATCCGCCTGTCAGATATATATTACCCACTTTTTCTGTTCCCAGACATACCTATGCTGAGGAGAGCTGACCGAGGAGAAAAATACTCCTGTATGTCGCTGGCACCATAAATAATGCGGAACATCAGCTGTCTTTCAAGGTAAGCATGGCAGTTTTTATTCACGAATCCGAACGATTCCTTACCTCTTACCAGCTCTGCAAAACCTGACCACAATCCTATCTGATAATTTCCACGAGAGGTAAACATTTTGCGTCTGTCGGTGGAGGCATGGATAATCCCAGGCATTATCTGTGTTTCAAGGTAAATATTTCATCTTTTCGTGCATTTTAAGACCACTTACCATCCCGTTACGTAGTCATTCCAGTCGAACACACCGGCTGAAAAGGCGCAGGAGATGTGAGACAGTGGCTATCGTCTCATCCCTTCTCTGAATCTGGCTTCAATGTGTCAAGCAACACGAACAGTTATGCGCATAGAACCGACAAGCGGTGTTCAATCAATAGAAGATGTATTATTTTCTATGTCATATCGATTTAAAGATGTACCTCTAATTTTTATGCTAATAAATTCATTTCCTCCTTGTCTTCCGCTGCCGTGATTCTGCTTCACTCGCTCGTTTCCGCGTCATCATGCCAGTGAATGTACTGGCATGCTCTGTCTGCGGGCTTTGCTCGGGAATGAATTTGTCCTCGTCTTCGTCTTCATCTTCGTCTGTGCGTTCGTCCTCCTCAGAAGTTGTGTCTACTGTGTAGACAGCTTTCTTCTTTACATCCCGTGCTGTACGGCGCAGCGGCGCAGCTGGTTTTGGCTCAACTGAACTACTCCGTTTGGCCCTGGTCCTTTTCTTAGTCCTTGTATCCTTAAGACCATTGGGGACATGAACGCCAGATATAATTGCTTTCGAGGTCGATGGCGTTGCTTGGTTAGAATAGAATGCTTTTCTGAGCTCGTCCAGTAATTCTGGATCCGGTTCGTTGGAGCCAGTTGCAAAGCCCAGTGCTTTGTGGTATTGTCGGGCTAGGTAGAGTGACATCTGCCTTTCTATTCTAGGACAGCTACCTAGATACGCCTCCCTGGCGTAGTGCGAATGGGCAACTTCGGTGGAATGACCAACCAATTGATCGTTCATCCTCTGCAGCTCGTTGACCGGCATATTCAAGTCGACAAATTTGGCCTGGAGAGCGATAGCGAGATGCCTGAAATCGTGCAGACCAAAGTTTGGCAACCCGAGGTTCTCCTTGAACCATTTCTTTAGCGAATTTTTCATGACTTCGGAGGTCCATTGTTGCCCATGGGAAACAAATAGCCTTGTGTTGTATGCTTCGACATAACTGTCCTTGAGACTCTTGCTGGCGTTGGGATAAATATGCAGAAGCAATGCCAGCTCTATGGGCCGAACAATTCGCACCATGATATAAAGTAGCCTAAAGATTGAGTAGGGCATATAACGGCGGTTATGCTTGGTAAGCCCAGTGATAGAAAAGCCTTTATGGTAGTCGCTGTCGAATGCGCCGGTGTAGGCCTCCTGGTCATATATTACGTTTCGCCGGGACTGTGTTCCAATGTTGATGGGGCGGGCCTTTTCAAACTCTGAACCTCTTCCAGCATAGCTGGTAGCATATATAAGAACAAAGAGGTTTGAATATGCTTGGTGAATTGCGAGTAGCCAAGAAAAGATTTTTTCAGGACTGGAGTGGGCCCCAAGTTTCCCGAAAGGAATTTGCTCAAACCAAAGGTCAGACTCCTTGTTTGATAGTCCTTGGCCTGTCGCTTCCGATATTATTCCATAACCCGGAGTCGTTTCATCCCCATTGTCCTTTATGAAGCTTATCCCATGGGCCCTGTCCACATCCCTAATACTCGCATAAACTCCTAAGAGGACATCCTCTGTAATAAATTTCTCCAACTGAAGAAGTGTCATGTGTAGGCAGTGACGATATCTTTCAAATTCGATAAGGTAACCAAACAGGTTGAGCCGCAGCGATTCCTTGACAGTATCCCATCTGACAACTCCTGGTCGAGGAGTAGCCATAGATACGCGGCCAAAGCCATGTATCATGCGCTTCAAAATGTCGAAGGGATATAAACAGGTATCAACAAGGTATTTATCGACCCAGTCCTTTGCGAAGCTGTAATATCAATCATAAGACATTCCATTGAATGATAAGTGATTGCACTTTTTATGAACATAATAGGAACTTACCTCATCCAATCGTCATCATACTGGCTTTGATCGTATCCCTTTGATATGATAGCATGGTGTAGGTAAAACAGGCCTTTTAACCGCATCACATATTGGTGAGCAGCTAAGGGGGGAGGGATCAAATGAATTGGTAGGTAGTCGCCATTAGGTTGAATTGTACCGTAACAGATATACTGTAAATTCGGTTGAGCAGCGATGGGGTTAGAGTATGGCATATGCTCTGGGAAATAAAGCATTCCTAGTAGTGTTCTGATCGGTTCAGCCACATTTTCTCTCTGCTTGTCCGTTGACGTCCAATTTTCGATGCTGGAACCCAGTACATCCCTTACTCTATAAACAGCATCTCTTTGCATCACATTGAAGATAAATAATGGGTCCGAGGGCAATGGTTGGGATTCGAAAAACATAATGAACGTCCATATCATGTTCGCCTCTACGGCAGCATAGGTTGATGCAGTCGCCTTATCATTGACTCGGGTGAATTCTTTCCTTGTATCTATCGACCTGGTATAGTAGTTTAAATTAGTCGAAATAAGATAAAATATTGCATTACTCTCATACCTGCTACCGTTTGTCATGATTCTCCCTATTCCTGGGTGAGACCCGCCTCCTCCCAATATACCCATGTCCTTAGCAAACATCCATAGAATAACTTCCCTTAAGACTTTATAGTGCTTGTCCGTTGAGGGGGCCTTAAGGTGCGGCATGGGTGGCATAATGGATGCTATTCGGCTCCGGTCTGGAAAGCGATTCAGCCACCCATTGACTCCAGTATATTCGAAAACAGGACTGAGGGTGGACTGATCCTGTTTAAGAATCGAATTCATTTTGGTATCGACTTGCGCTCGGAGATGATGGAGGAAATTCTTCTGACTTTCTGCAGAAGGGCCATGGATTACCTCCACTTGCTTTGAGTCGGCAAATATATTGGGGGTATCATCGACTGAAGTATCGTGCCATTCTCTGTTGCGCTTGTCATGATTGACTTTGAAATAACTCTTGTATGAGGATGAGAGTGATTGGACGTAACCAGGGCACGACAGTTTATCTGAAGCCTTCGCCTTCGTGTCCGAACATTCGTGCCGTTCGCTCAATATCCACGCTGTAGTGCATTCTTTTCTCGTGCAGTGGAAACCTTCTTGGATAGGTATGCCGAAAACTGGTTTTTCATTCGTTGGTTTGAATGCTGTAAAAACTTTTTGCTTTTTCCGAATGACGAGTTCCTTGTCCTTCATCACGTCTAAGCTCTGCAAAGACTCCACAACCTCGTCCATATATTCTCTCATCCTCTGCGGCTTCCAGCTATTGAGCTCGCAACCGGGATGTACGTTTCTAGAATTAGTAGAAAAATGGCCTATGAGGGATGACACATTAAAGAGGACGCCAGTGTTGCATTGAGAGCAAATTAGTATTTGCGCATATAGGTTGTACCACAACCCCGCCGGCTTCAGCACTGGGGTTGTCACCACTTCCGGGGACTTGGCGAAAGCCTTCAGTTTTCTTGCTTTACGCTTTTCTTCCTTTTCTTGATTTTTCTTGAACTCTTCCTTGAAAAGGGATATTTCGCCTGTATCTACAATGATTGGCAAGATTAGGTTAGAGAGAGTCATATATTTAGAAGATGCCCAATAAGTCAAAACGAACCTATTGTAGGCTCCTCTGTCTCTAACTTTAGCTGCTCAAAGAGATTCTCCAATGATGCTGTATCCGCTTTGGCTAACAGCATGAGTTAGCTGGGAACGATCCAAATCGATAGCACAGTATTTTATTAAACACCAACGAAAGACGTACCATCATCACCAGGATTTTCCACGGGCGATAATTTGTTGGCTTCATTCAGGATTTCCTGAATCAGGATTTTCTCTTTCTCCCTGTTTCCTTCTACCGAATCATCTCCCAACTGTTCTAATGGCTCCTCCGTCTCTACCTGATAGTATGCATCTGCATCTTCTTCTGTTAGCTCAGCCCCCCCCCTGTCTACTTGAGAGATATTGGTGCTGTTTTCTTCCTCGCCCGTTGTCCCTTGTGTGGGTTTCTCTAATTCCTTGAAAAGTGCGCCAAATTTTCTCCATGCCATATCTAGCTTATCACCGGTGAGCAGTTCCTCGCCAGCCTGAAATCTAAAGCACTAAATGAGTAATTTTCTGTTACTTTTAGAATCTGCGCACAGGAGCTTTGCTTGGCCATCGTTCCCCAACGAGGCCACCAGAATGAACGACTCTAATTCAATAGCAGTCTGGGCCGCCGTCATTTTGAGAATATCCAAGTACCCCATTCTATAAACTTCCGAGCTTTCCTGACTCTCCTGTTTGAAGTTTGAAGATATTGGATAGTATGAGAAATATCTGAGGCTTTCGTGGATCGTGACTGGTGAGGCTAAAATCTATGCCACTGTCATGTTCAACTGTTGGACGCGCACGAACACTGATTGGCTACCCGGCACATGGTTTCTATCCCCATAAAATCCTCATGTACCCAAGTACGAGTCCCCACTAAGGTAAAAAAGTCCCCCAAGCCCCTCTCTCAGTCTGGGGCCCCATTCCATTCCTATCATTCTTTTGCGTATCTCCATTATTTTTGAACGATTCGTAATCGAGTAATATATAACACATATACTGTAGATAAGACAAATTGTGATGAAAGATTTCAGCTCTGATGAATCTCTGATCAGCACTTAAAACAGAGTATCTCAAGCAGTCACGGCAGTGGACGGTATTTATACATACATCGTACAAGATTCATGATGTAAATCGATACCTCATATTTGTGTACATACCTATTCGTAAATTTCAGGGAATTGATTTCACCTTGCGTAGCAAGATATGGCCACACATTCACCAAGCATCAAGCTTGGATATGACGGGCTGTGCACTCTATGCGTTCGTTGCTATTTCCATTTCGTCACTACAGTGTCACTGTTTATGAACGTTAAACTTGGATGCTGACGGCAAAATTACGCGGTATGTATAGTATGTGCAATGCCTAAAACACTCACTTATACCTTTCGCAGTCAATGAAGAATTCTTGAGGCGTGGAATGCTGTCATAAGGTACTTCTAATCTGTTATCACACCTGAGCGCTGAGCCCTTGCGAGGGTAAAGCTGCTGTCTGAGCGTGTGCTGGTGCCACATGTTCACAGTCAACAGCAGGTATACATACTGGAGCCACTGGACGAACATGCCAGAATGAACACCAAACCGACAGAACAGAACGTATCTGGTCGAGCATCATCGACTAGTCATGTTCCGACGGACTTCCACGGTCTACAGAAAGATATTCTGGTGAATGGGTGGAAATATTAAATAAGAGAACAGTACACACCCATTTAACAGCTCAAAACGTCTTCTCGGTATCCTCTCCAGAACATCCGGCACGTTCGCAATTAATGAAAAGGCACCTGGCTCAAAGCGGAATTTAAATCTCCGCTTTCAAAGCGCAGCCACCACTGCATGTCCCGTATTTCTCCATAATATACCCCGGGGGTCCACAATTTCTGGGTCATTTACTTCAATGCATCCAATAGATATTATTTCTAAAGATTTATAGAAAATTGGTGGTTTGCTGAAGCACTGCATCAACAATAAAAAGACGCCTGGCTCAAAGCGGAGGTTAAAACTCCGCTTTCAAAGCCCAGCCACCACTACATGCTCTGTATTTTCCCATATATACCCCAGGGGTCCACAATTTTTGAATGGTTTATGTAAATACATCTATTAAATTGTAATATTAAAGTTTTTCGTAAATTTGGTGGTTTTCTGAAGCAGTGTACTCACAATTAAGGGCCGACTCTCCTGTAGTGGAGTTTGAAACTCCGCTTTTTGAATACATGTTCTATATTTCTCTATAATATACCCCGGGGGTGTAGAATTTTCAGGCTAGCAAGTAGATCTACGCTCAAGGATGCTTATTTCTTCTTATGTTCGGAATTTGGTGAGTTTCTGAGGCTCAGTATTCACAATTAGTTGGGTACAACCACATTACTTATGTGACACGTGTGTGACTCAGTCATGACGCGCCCTATAACTTATAAGTGCTTTGTAAGTGCTATAAAGAAGTACTTCTAATATGTGATGCTCATGTGATGTGTCGCCCCTTTGCATCCTAATCAATCCAATTCAAGATCCAAATAGACCCACATAAAACCTGTAATGTATCTTTTTCGACACGAATAATTTCATCGACTTCTTCAGGAGTCAGGAGATCGGTGGGGTTGCGATTTCTCCTAGAGTCTTGATTCTGTCCGGATTGCCGCTGGCTGTAACAGCAGCAGAAGAACGATATTCAAATACCTAGACGTCGGGCGACAAGATTTGTAAGCTGTGAACAAAAGGTACTGTACGTACTACTAAGTAATAAGATGAAAAATGTTAGCTGTCGGAAACTATGAACAGACGGTGATGACTAGGTCTTTAGCGCCGGTGCGCGCTCAAAGAACAGCGGCAGAAGTTGGAATGTAAGAGGGAAGAAAAGTTCTGAAGAGCCGCCTTTCGCAGTCTTAGTATGCTGGGTTATATACATTTTCTGAACCTTGTACTAGTTTGTGTACCGTGAATATGATGTCAACCCAATTCGCCAAACTTGAACCGTTTCGCACAGAAGCAAGATCTCCCGAATGTAAGCCGTTCTTTCGGAGAAACGAGTAGGACAAAACTTACTAATGTCCACTGCTTTAATTCAAGATAAAAGGGTTAGAAACGGCGAAATTCGGATTGACGGCGCACACCCGCCACGGCCTGCGACCAGAAGCGTTAGCAGTGGGTAAGCGACCAACGGACGTACCTGTACGGCCTCCAGCGTCTATAGAATGGCTACAGACTACAAACAGGTAAGAATTCTGTTTATCATTAACAGAACGATTACTTACTAAAGTTTAGTGCTTTAGACCAAAATGAAAGGGTCAGTAATGTGCGGAACAGCGAGTTCGACGCGCATAATTTGTCATGAATTCCCTAGTAAGTCCTCCTCACTTTATCCAAGCCATTTTGCTGTTTCTGGCACGCCCTTCATTGCATACACTATCCGGAGTAGAGCAGCGGACGGCACACGCATCCCTCGACTGCTCTCGATCCAGAACGTCGTCCGCCGTCCTCCACACGCCCTGTTCCATCCCACACGGCACAAAAAGGGCCAGACACTGCCCGTACACGCAAACATCGTTTGGAGTGAAATAGAGGTTAGCAAGTGACTCCTCTGCATCACACATTTGATCCAGCACGCCCCCAGCACGCACGTCTGTCTAAACGGCGTGTATACACGTCCTATCCTCCAAAAGTCTTTCCTCCTGCCATCGTCCCTGAGTCGAGCTGAAGACGGCACGCGCCACACGACTTTCTCAGCTAACTCACAACATCTACCCCACGGATCTTCGTCAAAACGACGGGTCTCAAACATACTGAAAACGACGGGCGGGAAGGGCTAGATGGAGACGAGAGGGTTAACAGTGGATGAAACTTATAGTGGATTCGACTTGGAGTCTAGGCTATTTTTAGAGATATGTTAAGCTTCACATCACGAGCAGCAGAAGGACACACACGTAAAGCTCCAAGTTGTCGATGTCTCTGTAGAGCCGACTAGCCAATGGTCGGGATTCCCTTCCTCGAAGGACTCGAAATCTATTTATCCAAATAGAATGTCAGATGGAGAAGCGAAACTATGAGCAGCTAACTTATTAGATAAGAAATCATAAGTCCTGGTGTTTGTATGACAAAACATATTCAGCAACGACGAACTTGATAAGCTTCGCAGTCCGGAAGATTTCCTCATCCCCAGCAGCGCGCAAAAACGGGTCTTGGAGTAGGCTCCCCCCGCGTTTCCGCTCGTCGATGTTGGGAATCTTCTCTGCGACGTACTTTTGAAGAGGAAAAAAAGAAATCAAGGATGTAAGTAACAAAGATCAACAAAGAAACAGGCATAATGTTAAAGAGGAACGTACGTTGTAGTTCCTGTTGAACAGGACGAGAAGGGCGCTTGTGGCAGCAACCAAGAATTTCAACCGCTCCTGGGAGAACACATGCGGATACAGCAATCCCTTTCCCTTTTCCGTATCCGGCCCCAATTTCTGGTTCGCCTCGTCTGAAATCGGACTTTACTTAGTATCTGTCCAATATAACATATAACACAGGACGACTGACGTGAAACGAGAAAAACCCTGGAGCGGGCTTAGCTCGAGGTACGAGCTGGTCATGTTCGGGTGTATCTTGTCCTGGTGGGGATTCGTGCGGAATAGAGAGTGAGTGACGATTGTGGCATATGCGAAGATCATGCTGGACATTCCACCAGCATGTTTTTGTTGCTAAAGCAGAAAGATCAATCAGCACACTCCCATGACAGAGAAGAGGGGGGGAATATACAAGGAATCGATCACCAGACCAGAATCAGGAAGAGAAGTTCGTGGCAAGCCGTTGCGTCCCTGCTCACTTCTCGCGTACGGCATACCGGCCGACCGACATTAGGAAGCGTCGAGTCTCTCTCTCCCATCTCGAACACTTGGCCGCAAGCAGGACCAACTCCCCTGAACGTTCAGATGACAAACCGACTGAGTTCAAAACGAAGACGCTTGTACAGGGACGGGCGCAGCATGCACAAGCGTAATTACGGCTTATCAACGCCCTCCAGTCCATAAATTTCCCAGCCAGCACTACCCAGTAACTCCAGCATCCAGTCATCTTCCTCCTGCAATTTTTAACCAACAGTCATACTCTAGACGCTCTGAACCCTCACCCTCGCTTTTGACACATCCTGGTCCAAATCTCCCCTGCCAATCTTCTTCGATTTCTATTCGAACGCTCATTTCTTGAAGGTGGACGTCAACCCACGGAAACCGAATTCAATATTAGGGTGAGGGGGCGTAGCTAAATAGATAATTTGATAGATAGGTTTGGGTTTGTAACAAGTTGGAAATGGAGTATCTCGTCGGGTCAGGGCTATGAAGTGAAATGTTCGGACTACGATGGCGGTGTATGGTACTTTAGGGGGAACATTTATGATGATGGTGTGATGTGATGTTATGTGATGCGAAAAGAGGACAGTCAAGACAAATTCATGAATGAGCGAGGGGTAAATAATGAAGGTATGTAAGTAAGCAGAAGGAACAAGAAGAAATAGAAATAGACGACAATTAACCTAAAATAATAAGCCCACGGTAAGTATAGAAAGAAAGAAATAGAGGGGGCGAAAAAAAAGAATAGTGGCCAAACATGTAATATAGTACTGTGAAGAGAAAGAGGGGATGATATAAGTGAGTACTGAGTAAAATATTACACGGTGACAACACGGACGACGCAGGCGAAGCAAAATTCAAATCGAGTCGCATCAAATCGATTCCGCGCAGAACAGAACAGACCAATCAGACTCTCATTTCAAAAGAAGTAGGAGGGGGCGGGGTGAGTGTTGGCGCAGCCTGCGCCTGAGGAAGTGGAGGAGACACCCCGCCTGAGCGGAGTAAGCTGACGGTCGACGGTGTGGGAGTGGCTGATCCAGCTGTTGAAGGTAATAAGCTGCCGCTGGATGCTGCTGAACTTGCGCCTGAAGGTGAAGTTGCTGCTGATACTCCCGTAGCTGCTGCTGCCGTTTCCGTGCGTTGAGCGAGGCGAAGGCGGGCTGACCGATTGCGGATGAAGTGGCAAACGCTGAGGAGCTTGACCCCCAGAGCCACCTGAGGATGACGCGTCGAAGATCCTAAGCACCTCTGTTCCTGAGACGAGACCGGACGAGGTTGTCGGGCGCGAGCGCGAGCTCGGGTACCACGTGCGCATCGCTGGCGGCGGACCCATAAGAGGCACCGGAACCGACAAAAGGTGGTAGTGTACGACTTGCTGCTGCTAAGCCATAACCTGTTACCGATACTGATGCTGCATCGCGTGATGCGCCCTATGGTGCTATTCCTGCTGGTAAAGCTGCCGCTGTTGGTGATCGCGCTCCATCATTTCCTGCTCCATCACTTGTTGTTGCTGCTGCTCGCGCACTTGCTGCTAATGGTAAAAATGCTCCGGAGTCGTCGTTACAGAGGTCCATGATGCTGAGTCTACGAGGTTGAGGTTTGGAATCGCTTCCATAGTCGTCTTCCCGCCGATGCTCCGCGGCGGCGACACCAGGCCCACTGAGGAGCTCTGATGAGCTGATAGGTCGGTGCTGCCCGAGGTAGTGGTAGGCGAAGGGTGAGTCATTGACGTCGCTGGCGTCGTGCGGCCAATCTGGTCCTCCAAATGCTCGTTTCCTTGGATTTGCGGCGGGAGCTGAGGGTGTGTGTGTGTTCGAAGCAGCTGACGAGTTGGAGGAGGAGGATGAAACTGATGGAGTGTCGAGCCTTAGAGGGGCACCAAGTCTGCCTGATGAGGAAAAAGGTCTTGATGAGAAGAACGACGATGAAGCTGGAGCGATGCCTGGGCGTGCGCGGGAAGGTCGTCTGAAAGGGTAAAGGAGTGGGAGTGGGAGGTCCCTTGAACCTGCTGCTGCTGGAAGGGAGAGAAAAAAGAACTGCGAGGGATGTTGTTGTTGCCTGTCAATCGGGGTGATGGACGTTAACGAATCTTGTGTTGGTGAGCCAAGAGGTGGGGTAAGGGTAGTGGAAACGACTGCAGCAAGAGCGATCGTGGATGTTGAGACTGTAGGTCAGTAAATCTAGATGAAGTCGTGGGTCGCGAAACGGTCTGCGCATGCTGACGAAGGTCATCGAGGCGCGAGAATTGCTTTCTGCAATAGCACGAAAAGAGCCGTTCGCCAGTATGTTTCCTACATATCATGATTTAAATAAACAAATCTTGCAAGAAAATGAATGGTTACGAACCGAATGTGCCCAGCCAGATGTTTGCTTGAGGGAGTCGTACTCTCCCTCGCTGTTTGTCGCACCCTCCCTCGATGTTCGTCGCACCCCTCCAACGTGGCCGTCGCACTTGCCCTCCCTGAGCATGATGAGCGCTGAGCGGTCGTGCTCACTTTATCCTGCACCGGCCTACTTGCTGAAGTGCTGAACGTTGAACGTTTGAACCCCTATCTATCCCTATCCTCCCACTCTGACCTGCTCCCCCTGCTCGTACGCGCGCAGCCACCTACCCTGCACTCACCCTCCTTGCTTGCACCGATGCACACTTTCCGTCCTGCTTGCTATGCGCGAACCCAGCCCCTCCCAACCTGTTCACTTTGCGCTTACGTTCTTGAACCCTACCCTTCCTGTTCGCGCCGGTCTGGCCCAACCATCTTTCCCGATCGACATTCACGCGTCACCTGCACTCGCCGTACCACTGCATCAACTGCATCGTTCTGGTTCTCGTACTCGGTCGTTGTCATCATCTTCTTACTCAGCGACGATGTTGGCAGCACCCTTATCAGGAGGGGAGGAGCAAGGTGGCGGTGGCGGGGTTGTGGTTGTTGCCATGTTGCTATGTTGTTGTTGTCGTCATCTTCTGGGTAGGGGCATGGGCTGTGCGAATGGCAGGGGCGGTGATGGTTGCAGAAGATAAACAATAGTAATCAACTCACGCCGGTTGATTACTGCCAAATTCGGTAAATCCCATGCCGGTGGGCAAGGGGAAAGTGACGCGCACTGCCGCGCTATAGGGAACGTTTTGGCGCTTGTCAAGTATTTGACGGAAACTTTTTTTTTTTTTTCTGAGAGAGCTACATATAAGGCCTCCATCAGTTGTACAAATCTCTTCAAAATCTTTGCACTACGCGTCACAACCCGCAGCAATGGCACGTCACTGCCGCAGCAACCAAACAAATACAATCTCAGGTGCGGCAACGGCGCCGTGCGTCAGTATATGCGTCAATGACTCTCGGTATCTCCCACGTTCAAGCGTTCAAGTTTCATGGCCCCTCAATCCTTCTTCAACACTGCCAGGTATCTCTTTCGAATGTATGAAATAATATATATCACATTACACTCCTTTGATGGCCCAACGACGTAGTTCTATTTTGAGCTTTCACAATCAGTGATTACCAACAGAATAGTAACATATGGTACGCAGTCTTGGGGATGTGACTCACTTCGGAAAACCTTACTCATGGTAGCTATTTTGATACTGTACTGCCTGATTTCGTCGAGTCCTGTCTCTTGCCTCCTCCCACCACTTCTCATGCCTGAGATAAGGGAATGCATCGCACATTATGTCTGCATGTTTCTATTTTACAACTACTGTCTTCAACAACAATGGAGTATGAGCCTTCTTGCACTTTGGGCAGATGCCACTAAGAAGGAAAAGGCCAAACTCGCTCCACATAATCGCATCTATCAACTGGATGAGACCTCAACTGTCGTTCGCGGTCAACAACACAACCAAACTAGCCTGTGGCCTCTAGCTTTTAAGAAGACCAAAACAAACCCAAATCCGGACTCTATTCAAACTTTATCCTGGCAAGGAGTTACCCATACAAACCGTGCAATTGTTATGAACATGGGTACACAATTTCTTCAGGTAAACTCAAGTCTCCTACTATATACAATAGCTTGATTTATTACCGTCTATAGCTTGCATATCTCACGCATACATCGGTTCAATTCATTGAAAAGGCATCTGGGATGTGGGAGAAGGTCAAAGAATCGACTCAGAGTGTAAGTACTACTGGTATCTTATCAAGGCTCGTCGATTACACTAATTTCTGGGATTTGAAGACCAGAGCGTATTACGTTGGACTTGCGCTTGAATTTAATGACTTTGTGGTCATGTTTCTCTCGATCGATAATATATTTCAGGTAAACACTTCTATTTACTGTTTTATAGTATTTTAAAAAAATTGAACGATTTACTCGATAGCCTAATTGGGCAGAATCACTTGATAAGTTGCCCAAAGAGCCCGTAGATGTTTACGCCAATTATTACTACTTTCTTAATCAGGTCGCTACTTGGATTGAAAGCCGAGCTAATCTTCCAAGGTTGGGACTTGCAACCAATGCGATCAGAGGAGAAGGAAAGAAGGTCTTTGGCGGGGTGGGAGTTTATACCGTCTCCGAATTATTTTTCGATGGTGGTATGTGATCTATAGTAACCGCAATTCTATAACTTTACTAACCTACTAGTATATGAATGATAGGCATTTCACCATTTTTAACTGAGAGAGAAGTCTTTGACTGTCCATCTCGAACAGCACGTCTATGCGAGGCTCTATGGAGCTATGCAGATAAATCACATTCCAAAGCCCTCAGGTAAATTCTTCTTATAAATAGTCATTTCGGTCTTTTTGGTGAACCTTTGCCTCGCAATTCATTCAAATATCATTTTAGGCGTCTAGTATCTCCCTGTATAGTGAATGGCGTACTTGCTCCTACCGTGAAGCAGCGACTAAAATACAAGGATTGGCTACATGTATATGGAAAGCAACAAGCCAGGGTATCGGATCGAATGAGTAAGCTTATTGATGAATATTCAGTAAGCAGCCTGATAATTCCTAAAAATCTGCTTAAAAATCTCATGATTCAAATCTAGTTTAAACTCAAGGAAATTGAGTCCTACGAAAATATTTGGCACCGCGATACATCTGGCCTCATTGATATATTTGAGCCGAACTACATTCATACAGCACTGACTGAGAAAGATCTTAACTTGGGCCCGCTAATATTTGGAGATGAAGAATGGGAGGAACTTAGGCAATCTCATCCTTCGATTAAGGCTCGGGTAAGCGAAGATCCATTGACATCAATGTTCCGAAAGAGAAGTATGAGTCTATCAACACATTTATCATTTTATCGGGCGTTTACTTAAATCGTCCAGATCTTCTTTCTAGCGCTCGACACCTCGGGCACTACAATATACTTTTTGTCGAAACACGTAGAAGCAAGTTTCCACGGAAAACCTATACATATCAGGCTACAAAGCAAATTTGGTCAATAACGAAGGCATTTACAGATAAGTCCTGGGTCTCCGCCGGGCTCTATTCCGAGTAAGTTGTTTATCTTTTTAAGTTATTGGTTCTCAAATCGTCTTGTGTATAGGTCTAGCGTTCAGCGTATTGAAGGCACTGAGCGCGAAAAGATGCTATTCGAATACATTGTGACTAACACAAAGAAGGTGGCAATTGGCCCGCTCGAATATTGTGGAAATGGGCTTGTGGCTCAAACCACGCACAGAGAAAAAGTGTAAGTCATCTCTGTGCATCTTAATTGGCTTGTATTGGTCTCATGTTGGATTGGTACAGCGTCACGTTGATTAATAAACAGAAAAAGGAGGATGTTCTGGCGGAAAGCTATGTACCAAGTATAATAATAGGATACGACCAGGATAACCAGGACAGCTCCAACACGGAAGATGTGCAACAACAAGAAACAGACGATCTGGCGGACAGTTTAGAGCTGGTAGATTGCCCTTCTCCACCAGACGAGAATAATCTCCAATTTTATTCTTCTGATGACAATATGGATCCAGTAATAGAAGAATTCCAGTCAAATCCCTCCGAAAATGAAGATATCTCAGATCGTCCACCGCCGGACTCTGATATCTCTAGTGCTCGGTCTAGTATGCATTCCTCAAATGCTCCATCCAGCGCTCAATCCTCAGACATTGAAGATTCACAACCATCTCAGCGCCCAAATAAACGTCGTCGGCAATATTCAACTGCAGACAGATCAGTGATAGCCAATGCTGCCCCGTCCGGGCAAAAGGAAGAAAGTTACACAGAGCACAGGAGTACTCGGAATAATATTGTATTCTATGGTAGAAATAAACGGGCGTACAATAAGAGAAAGTAAAAAAATAAAAACTAAATTTGTTAGTGACTAGGCAAGGGGGTACCGGCATTGAAATCGGAGACCCGGGGTCATATTTTCTGCTAAGCCCAATGTTGGCTCAACTAACTAACTAACGTAAGCAGTAATTACCTTATTTGGACTGATGGCATCAATTCACGTGATTATTTACATGTATGGCGAGCATGTTTGAGTTCATCAAAGCTGTGCCGTGTCTGCCGCCCATGGCAAACAGGTTATATACATTTTTAAAGCTCAATATATGTATTATTAAACCTTGTAAACCTGTATTCATAGTCAACATGTATATTAAAAGCTCAAATAGCACCAAAATGCGTTGAAAATATGCCTTAAAAGGTCAAAATACAGTGTGGCTGGAGAGTTGTTTTTTTCTTTTTCGGGGCCTTCGGCCCAACTAACTAAGTAGACCCCCGGTCCGGCATTCTAATCCCGGTACCCCCTTGTGACTAGGCGCATTTTTTCACCTACAGGATGGGAGAGGGATAAGGCGAGAAGTTGAGAGGGCGACAGCTAGAGAAGGCGGGCTCGTATTTAGGCATATGAAAGGGACGAAGGTGGAATCAACTTAAGTTGGCTGCCCAGATCTACCTGTCATGTAATGTCCAGAGCTTCATGGTATCTGTCGACCTGCGTTTGTGGTTCCGAGTTCAAGATGGTTATTTTTGAAATCGGCGTCAATCGTTACATACATATCCAATCCAATTCAGCCTCTAATATAATATAATTGGTCGCCCATTCTACATGTAGCCAAGCGCCGGTACTCGCTGACTTATAGAACGTTCTTTTGTGTGAAAAATATAATAAAAATGTAAACACATTGTCCCGCTTTTGCATAAATTTGGACAAAATAGTTACTAAATATATTGTCGGAGTTTGAATTATGAAAGCTTTGATACCGAGCGTCCACATAACATTGCATATTGTAACCGTGTTCTGACTCAATTTATGTAATGTACTTCTTTTTTGAATATTTTTTACCAAAAATATGTAACTCCGCATCTAACGTCAACCATGTTCATTTACTTTTTTATTCCTCTTATTCACATCCTATGGCCACTCCCTACAACGGCCATTTGCGTTCGAGACCCCGGAAATCTACCTCTGCTCTTGTCATTCGTGAACGTACTTCTCTGGCACAAGGGGCCTCAACAGAACGGAACACAGACGGCGGTCCACCCACAAAACGCGCTCGCAAAGTGATTAACTGTGAGCCGTGTCGTAAAGGCAAGCTGAAATGCGACAGGTACTCTATTTTCATGTCGCCTGCACAAGATAGCTAACTCGGTTTTGTATTTTTATTTTTGGCTTACCAGGAATCGACCATGCTCATCGTGTGTGCTACGAGGCAAGTCGAGCAAAGCCAGCTCGCCTATGGCTGCAGCTGGTAATACCTTTATTGGTTCAAAGTGGGCTGAAATAAACTTTCAGGCACTACCGCGACGTGCTATTCAGATTCTCTGGGACATGCAAGGAGCGACCCCAATACGCATGGAGATGTTCATCAGTGAGTTCCGGATGCTCATTAATGTATAATGCCACAGCACTCACTGAACTGGGCTGTCACATAGATTTTCCCGCATTGATCCTGCACAAGAGATCTTTTGTATGCAGAATTCTCTCTCCGCGATAGAGAACTACATTTTGTCCGGCCAAAACACTCCTACTTTAATGAGGAAAACGGGTGAAGTTCTTGATTTTATTGCCCCCAGGCAAGAGCGTTTTGAAGAGGACTCGGGAAACCTCAACAAGAATTTATTATCTCCAGGGATGCTTCGCAGTCAGGAACAGGGTGGACTATATGTGGGCCAAACGAGTGTTGCTGCTCATCTGTTGATGGTGACAAATTTTTCGTCCTGCACCTTCTTTTTTATAACAAATTTTCACTTTATGCAGCACGACCCTTACGAAGATTTACATTCTTCAAACAGCTGCCAGGAAAGCCCGGGCCACTGTGTCAGCGAGGAGTTCCCTTCAATTCGCCAAGAGTACGATCAGGATATCCTGAAAATTTTACCTCCCCTCAAGACTATAGAGGATCTAATTGCCTTTTATTTCGACTATTGCAGTTGGGTCTATCGATACATAAATAGAGCAACTTTCACGCAGAAATGGGAAAGGTGCCAGAGTGGGATCGAAATAAATCATATTGTTCTGGCGACAGCCTGCGCAATCATGGCGATTGCGACTAACTATTTGCCAAAACAACACCCTCTTCTCAAAGAAATTTTGGGAGCTCCAGACGAACTTGGAGCAAACCTCTTCGCGGCTTCCACAGCTTCCCTCCAGCGGTACAACGCAGAAATGTCGCATTCATATACTTTGGAGCTGGTGGAACTTTTGCTGGTCCGGGCACACTTTTACAGTCTGGAAAAAACGGAGACCAAAGAGATTTGGTATTTGAGGGGAGAGCTCATTACAATTGGTACTGCTATGGGACTACATCGGGATCCCGGACAATGGAAATTCCATGAGGATGTTGCCGAGCGTCGGAGATGGGCTTGGTGGCACATTATTTCATTAGACCAGTAAGCCGTTCATTCAAGTGATTAATGAGTCATGACGGTCCTGATTGGTTGTAACATTTAGCTGGCAAGCGTTCTTGTTTGGACGCCCGATAGCCATTGCATCAAACCATTTCGACACCGAGCTGCCGAGCTGCCACAGCGCAGCTCTCGGTACACAAGATCGGCTATATTTTCTGAACATTCTAATGTTTAAATTAGCATATCTCCTCGGAAAGATCATGGAAGACGCGGTCTCCGTACACCCTGTACGCTACGAGAAAATCCATGCAAATGACTGTGCACTCACTGCCTGGAAGGATAGTTTTCCGCCAGAGCTGGTCATGGATGAACTATGTATTGCTCGAAGTCTGGCTTCGCATCAAGTCTCGAGTAACAGACTAGGTGTCCAAAGCATAATTCTTCAAACTTCATATAACCACATTCGCTTTACGCTACACCGACCCTACGCTCGTACCGGCACTAACCCCTCTGCCCCAATTCTCAACAAAACTCAGTCTACAAGTAGCTTCGACATTGCTGTTGGTGCTGCGCATAAGCTCATCTATATGGTGAACCTCAGCCAATCTCAAAATGCAAACTTGTCTTCGGTCATACCAGGTCATATGAACTGGCAGCCCTTTCACTGCTTCTCAGCAGCAATGTTTATTTCCTTCCAGTTAATTTCTAAACCGGATCAGCTTGATGCTGAATTTCTCCGTTCTACTGTACACAAAGCCATTACGGCCTTGGAACAGGCCAAGGGAAATGTTGTTGCTGATAAGGCACTTCCTATCCTCCAGGCTCTACGTCCGCTCTACTCATTGGATTACCACCTCGAGAGTCAGGAGGAAAAACGGCTGGAGGTTCTGGGAATAGTGAGAGAGATGGTACTCCCTTACCATGACTCTCACGACAGTAGACGTATCATTTACTCGCCTCGCAATCGAGGCACTATTACTATGACCTCGCCAAATTCACTACCCGCGAGCAACCTACCACCGCAAGACCAAGGTAGTTCCCATCATCAAACTATGGTGACCCCAATATCTTCAAGTTATTACCCAAATAATGGTCCCTTTTTGCTTCAGCAACCACAACACCCTGATACCAACATTTATAATTACCCCGTAAACAACAATGTGTGGACACCATCCATAGGGCTCGGTCGAGAGCACCTGTCACATTTTTAGACGTCAAGTACATGACTTCACACTTCCTACCTCCACCACCGCCACTTGCGCAGCTCGTCACCGCTAACTTGGTTCATACTTTTATTTTATTTTCTCTCACACCCTTGTCACTGGTCCAGCTTTCTTTATCTATTTTACTTGCTATTTAGTGCCCACTTTCGCTTGTCATAGCCTGCGGTCTCTCCATCTCTGTTGCTCTTGTTTTGTCTTTTTACTAGTCCCGGTGTGTTAAAGCTACAGTCAGTTAAGGCTCCAACTATACACATATTCCTTGACCATCGGTGCAACATATTGGATAACAACATCGAGGATAATCTCAAGGGTATATCCATTAAGAAGTCAGCGATCAGTGAGGTGGGACTCGATCTGCGACGATAAATAAATGTACTCGTAAAAGTAAAATTGGATGAACACCAAATAGTATGTACCACATCCGGCGAACTTCGAAGGACAGAGAACAGCAATGAAAGCGAAGAGAGGAATTATATGAGTGGATAACTGACTTTATACACTACGAACACTGCTAATTTTCGCATCAGCCCCTTTGACGCTTCTCCCTTTCTCCACGATCGACTAATTCGCCACCCGAGACCAAATTACCCATGTCAGCACAACATCTCAGTTACGTGCCCCTCGACTTCTGAGATGAAAGCAGCGTCTGTCTGGGGGCCGATGGAGGCTGCTGAAAAGAAAAAGAAGAAGAGGTTAGCATCAGTGAAGATGAAAAGAATACAAAATCGAAAATGGGAAAAATGGGAAAAGAGAGCAGAGACAAACACAGGAGGCCCAGTCCGCGCATAATATGAGAAGGATATTGGGGTTTGGGGTGCAAAGCAAGGAAACGCTGAAGCCGTGAAGCCGTGAAGGGAGGGGGAGAGGAGAAAAGAAGTTAAAAAAGTGAAATTACGAAAAAGAGTGAAAGATAGTCTGCAGCGTTTTGATAATGAAAAAGTAACAGAGATGGGGGGTATATGCGTGTGATGGAAGAAAAGGCAAAAGGAAGCAAGGACGAAAAGAAGGAAAGAAGGAAAAAAATGAGAAAGAGAAAAAGGTCGCTTTGGCGTCTTAGCTATAAAAAGAAATGGCAAGGAAAGGCGCATGACGGCGCACAGAGCAACGTCCATGCAGAAAGGGGAGAAAAAAAGGAAGAAAAACGAGAAACAGAACGTACGTCTAAACATGCTAGCAACCTTGAAAGGCCTCTTAAGACCTCCAACAGGGGATTTTCCAAAGACGTGGATAGCGACGGGCTTGGTGTCATACAAGTTATATACACCCATGAGGGATTGGATGGAGAGGGGCTGGGTGAATTTGAAATAAATGTGCATGACGCCCATAATGGCGATTCCCATGTGCGCAGAGCGGAGCTGACAGGTGAAATTGTCAAGTACATGTATGATAGAGATGGGTTAGTGGAAGACATACGAGTTTGGAGGTCTCCGACAGGTCATAGTCACGGACAGTGGCGGTGATGAGTTGGCCTTCCTTCTCACCAGACTGAACCGAAAAAGAATAAACATAACCTATACATTATAAAATCGATAATGGCTGATATTGAATGAAGGTTCAAATGTTCAGTACTGCATGAAACGACAAAATTAAAAAACTACGAACTTTCGGTATATGCCATCTTTCAAAGTCGAGCAGTTGCTCAGAGATATTCCAGACGGTCTCTTCACAGCTGCATAAAACCCTCCCCAAACACCTTCACTCCCAGCGATGATTTGGGACGAACAATGTGGTGTGCGGAGACTTGAGCGTCACAGAGTGTGTAAAACGGGAGATGACAAGATGAATTAAAGTTGATGCATGATGCATGATGTTGAACGTTGAACGTTTGAACGTTGACGCGGACGATGGTAGCGGGTGACGTTGACGGTGAGTGGTTGTGATGTGTGGCAGTGCAATCTGGCATGGTCAGATTAGATTAGAGTCAGATTAGATTAGATAGAAGGGTCCTCTATGGAATCGGAGGAGGGTGATGAAGATATGTATAATGAGGGCACCAGAGTCAAGGAGAGGCCGCATTGGAAGGATAACGATTATTCGGAGAGTACGTCCTCCATCTGATTTCTTCCCTTTCTAAGATTTTTACGATCCTTTGCCTCACATTAGGTGATTTAGAATCCGACGGATCTTCTATTCACACTGAAATATTGACCCAGGAAGTTGACATACCTCTTACAACTCCTGCCGACGGTGGTGGGCCAAGGAAAAGCCTCAAGCGGAAGAAGCTGAGAGGATTCAGATGGCGAGAACCGGTTGGACTCGAACGAGTCCTGTTCAGCAAGCAGTAGCAGTAGCAGCTATAACACCCGTCGCCGCTCGGAGAATAAACCTCTGGTATCGGACACGAGCCAAACCTGTGTCGGCGACGACGAAGACTACTACGAATATACCAACGCTCACAATCTGCTCTGGGTCCAACGGGGAAGTCATCCGTCTCGTTGGCCGATGGCGACTGCGACTCGGACGATGGCGGTGTCAAGTCGAAAACAAGAGGATGGCTGGCTTTCATGTCGGATTTACCTTTCCCTTTGTATACGGAGAAGATCGTCGTTCCGCCAAACCTGGCGAATCTGGAGAAGTCCATTCGTGGGTTTACGATGTATAGCTAGCTGGCGTCGGCGCATTGCGATGATGATTATGCGAAGGTGTTTGCGAGGTTACAGCAGAAATGGACTTTTGTTAGTGGTTTGGTGTGTTTGATTTTTATCCTTCTGTGATAAAAGTGGTCTTGCTTACTTTGATACCTTTAACTCTCTCCAACCTCTCCAACTTCTCGAGTTAGTAGCTCTATCCGCGTAAGTGATTCTTAACACTCTTTATACGAAGGAACATATTCTAATTTATCATTTGAATTCCTTAGTGTGGACACAGCAATGTTCTCAATATCCCGCGACTCGATCTTCACAGTCAACTCGTACGCCCGCAGCGCAATTGCAGCGAGCAGCATGGCTTCCGGTCTGGGCATCGCATGCGATGCGTGGTTCCTCTTCCAATACAATTGGGCAGAACTACAGACTTTCATCGTCAGTACACTTTCTCTTAAGTCTCGTTCACTTTCTAAACTCTAAATTTCTTTCTTCCAATCATTCATCCGAATTGACGATGATACAAACCCGAGCAAAAGATGTATTCGACACCTTCTTTGCCCTCTCCGCGTGCGCGCCCGCTCTATGCTTGCGGTTGTAGCGTTCGACGCGTGGCTCCAAGGCGTTCTGTTCGTCTCGTTCTTCGTAGGCCTCATAATTACGATGCAGTTATTGGTGTATGGCGTGCATTGGGAATCAACTCTTTTTAGCCCCTCCAACTTCCTTTTCTCTTTCTTTCGTTCCTCCCTATCGCTCTCCGTTTCTCTCTCCCATCCCCAGCCATGTTTCTGTAGCTTCATGCTCCATCTTCGTCGTCATGTCGCATTATGCGTCCGACGTCGGCTCGTCATTTTTATTCGTTCGTTCGCTTTAGTGCGAACATTTTTATATAAACACGCGTCATAGTTTGCTATTCTGAATTTATGCGTTTTCAATACATGAGTACATACGAAACAAAATTGAATGAATCAATGATGTTGATGATGAGGCTTAAGACCTGCATCGTATCTGTATTCGTAACTGGGTCTGTCATCTTGTCAAAGCATGGGATACCGGAAGAAAAGAAGAGACAGAGAGGAGGGTGGAAGGGAAGGGGAAGGGGAAGGAAGGGAGATTAAAAAGAGTGATCGGAAAGGAGCACAGAGGATAAAGGAAAGGATAAGCGAGGCAAGCGGACACGGCGGGGAAGGATGTGTTGATGATACATAGACTACGTGACAAATCAGAAAGCAAATGGCGATGGAAGGAGGAATGACATACTCTGAGATTTGAGATCTTGAGAACTTGAGAGACGGAGAGCAAAAGGAATACGCTAGAGGAGAGATGACAAGTAGTTATGCATTATGATGCATAAGAATCGTTTAGGTGGATTCTGCGTGAAGTGAAGTAAAGTGAAGATGGGGGTGGAGAGGTGAGAAGAAAAAGAGGGATACCGAACGAAAAGAAAGAAAAGAGGATGCGAACAAACGAACAGCAACAGGCGCAATTTCGGAGGCGAGGAGAAAATAAAACGTGTCTAATCAAACGAAAGCATTGCGTCAATCCAAGTCAGCGTACTTCGCGCGTGTATTTGTCTGTTTCTGAACGTGCTTGCTAATTCGTACATGCTCGACATTGATACGAGAGGTCTGGAAAGGTTTGGAATGGCTGAGAGTGAACGAGAGAAGGAGGGAACAAACGACACAGCTTGGATCGCACAATGTCAATACGCGAAGGTAGAAATGAAAGGATGGGCAAGACGCACCCCGAACCAAAGCCATAGGTTCTCCCAGTGCATGTACGACCCAAGTCGCTAACGAATTTTCCTCCTATTTCATTCTGTTCCGGTTGGTTCGTTTGGCTTGGTTTCATGTGCGTCATTCGAATCTTTTCAACGCCCCCTCTTTCGTATCATCCAGTACTTCAGACGTCAGATCTTGATGACGAAAGTTGAAGAAAAGAGTCGAAGAAATAGAAGGGACAATAGAATGATGGGTAAATTCATGTAAGGACAAAAGAGGAATAGTCGAGGAAAAGGAACCAAAGTACGGTATGTTATTTTGGGTTAGGGTTCGGATCAAACGCGTCCGGATCCGTGGCTCCGATGTTTGTATTCCCTGCTCGTTCATGCCCTTTCCGTGCACATCAAGTTCTGTGTGCTGAATCTACCTTGTTAGTTCTCTAGTCCTTGGGCCCCCTTTTTTTCACCTAGCTGCGGTATCTGGTCAATGGTTTGTGGGTATTGCGTAGCTGGCAGCGACATTCCTCCGTGTTATCGGTATGTGTCGGCTCTTTTCCTGTGCATTACCGCCGCCATTTGTGCTTCAAACTATCCATAGCACCTCAAGGCCTCACGCACTGGAGCAGTCCAGTATGCAGCTGTATGGCGTAGCTGGGATCGGAGGCGCGTCGAGCAGCCTCGCACGATGGCGGTAATGGCAAAGGATGGAATGGATTGGCTAAGTACGCGTCGGGGTCACATAGAGTCTGTACACGATCTAATCTAATCAGACCGGTTGCACTGCCACAGCACACGTAACTCTCATTCCTATCTTCGCCTTGTCCTTGTTCTCGCCTAGCGTGTATCGTGATAGCGTCAAAGTCATTCCTCTGTGCCGACCTATGACGACAACAGGAAATGTTCAGGAGTCTGAGAGTGATCAAATGACCGCGGTGTTAGGCAGGATGGAAGGTGCGATGGAATACATCGAGTGGAAGGTCATTCCGGTGGCTCGTCCCATTCTCATTTGTTCATTTTGTTCTTAGACGCCTACCTAGCTGTCTCTCCTCTTCTCGGTTTTGTACGAACCCATTTCAAATTGGATTTATTTTCAGGATTGTTTTCCCTGTTTAACGTTTAATATTTAATGTTCAAATGTTCAATATTCAATATTCAATCGTTGTGTCTCTCCTTTTCCGTACACCCCACCTCTTCTCCTCAACACGACACTTCGAATCCGCGGTCGAGTACATATTTCAAACATACCTTTTTTTTATCGTGCAATTCTATATCGATCATTTCCTCTCCTATGTGTTCATTTAAGGTTGCCTCTTGACGTCATCTTGCCCGCTCTCGTGCTCTGCCTTCCCTGTCTATTCATATCTGTCCCCTCACTGCAATTCAATCCGTCTGGCCAGATCATTGACCTCTACATCTATTGATACCCCGTTCGGCATCGTATTATGCTCTCTATTTCTTCAATTTTAATGCCGTGCGTTCTATCCATTTCGTCGTTTCTCCCTCTTGATGCATTTTTATGGCTTTATGCAACATTTCTCCATCCCATCCATTTGTTCCGGTACCCCACTCGTCAATCTTATTATGCGCGTTGATGTTGAATGATTATCGAGCGATGTAAATCACAAATCTAGAGTCTCTCTGCGCTCGTGTGTTGTCATCTTGTCTCGACGCTAGCGCTAGCGCTCATCTCTCGCCTTTCGTCCTTCGCCTCTAGCCACCTTTCTCGCTTCCTCTATGACCTGCCACCTTTATTATTCATCAAAACTCAGACGTGTCTTATTGATACTTATATTGAATGGTACACGTTTTGCAGTTGAGCGTTGAACAATTGTATAACAACATACGTCGAAAAGTATGTCTTGCTCGTGCTCTTGCGGGTCATCTTGGAGTCGACTCCCGCATTTCCCGTCTTTCGCCTTTTTAATTTCCCCCTTTGACTGGCCTCCGCCCTTCAAAAACCATTAATCATAGTCCATCATACACGAATCACTTCGTGACGCACTCCTTCCTCTCTAGCCTCCCACATGGCCCACATTCATTTTATTACCTTCATCCTATTTTTTCTTTCCACCCCTTCTCTCTCTCTCCGCTCCCATTCCACCCTGCCTTTATCTTACGACGGTATATTTCTTGTGTGCGCACTACTGAACACCTTTACACCTTTCATAAAGAGGATGTCGGGAATCCTTTCCGCTTTTCTTCGGTGTGTTCCCCTCTGTCTCTATGCCCCCTCTTCCAATCCAATCACTTCCTTCCTGTCTCTTTCTCCCTGTCAGGCTATTTCCCCCTATATTCAAGATCACGATCACGCAAAGGAATCAAGTCCCATTGCTCATTTCCTTCGCTCGCTTGCGGTACTTCTTTGCTTGTCCTTGTTCTTTGTATGCCAATCGTATGCGTATCTCGTCTTTCGTCTCGTCCGTCGACTTACCCGCCGCCTTTATCAGTCGTCAAATCTTAGGCCCGAACCTCGAAAAATTGTAGAATCACGTACATACAACAGTCTCGCGCTCGTGCTCTTGCGTTGCCTCTTCGTCTCGTCTTTTATACATATCAAAACGCTTGTCACCCGACTTAGCTGGAGGAGAATTTGGTGCCGGACCGACATTTCAACCAAGTTTCAACCGGAGGACTTTTTGAAATTCATGGACATACCATGTAACCAGAGCAGATTTTTCGTTTCAGCCTTACATGCAGGAAGAAGAAAAAGATAACATCAAAAACAGGAATGGTACTCGACGACAAACAAGCAGGTAATCAAGATAGAACTTGACTTGAATGAGAAGTTAACAGGCGCGGATTGTAATTTGGCTTGAAGACGTTAGTTGGGTTGTGTGCCATCAGTGGAATGATTTGGTTAGGAACAACGAGGATGTTGGAAGTGGGACGGAACTTGGGAGAAGAGAAAAACAAATAGAAGTTTATGAGAAAATGGGATCACATAATTATTAGAGTATGAAGAAATTAAAAAGTAAAAAGAAATAGTAAGTAGATTATACGCAGAAAGAAATCGTGTTGGGACGACGATGATGATGCAGAATTGTTTGACCTAGGCCGATGACAGAAAGTAGGCAGTACTAAGGAAGAAAAAAAAACGAAAGCCCTCCGCCCGGAGGTATGGTGGATATCATGAGGAGACGAAAGAAAGGAAGGGGAAAGTCCGAACTACAGTACAGACAGGAATAATTTTGTTGGAGGAGAGGAAGGGGAAAGGAAAGGAAAAGGAAAAGAAACAGACAGCAAGGTCGACAAGAAAGATATCAACGAAATAAAAAGAGAAAGAGAAGAGAAGAGAAACGTAAAAAAGAGAAATACAGACAATGGAAATAGAAATCCGGTCACGGATATTGAAAGGTAACGAGATGTGAATTTACTTGTGATTCGTCTTCCTTCTCTTCCTGTTTAATTTCCCTCCCATTCGCCTCTCCTCTTTGTATCTCTTCTCCCGACCGCGCCTCTTCACACTTCCATCAGGTTTTTTACGCTTTCCTCCCCCGTCCTCGTTCTTGTACGTCCGCATTCACATCAATTATTTTGCCCCATCGTTGTGTCTTTTTTTCCAGTTTCGGTCTAAATGTCGCTTTATACGTACCCATTTACTAATGTACAAGACTCTGCTCTACGCTATATACTCTATATATTTGGTTTAGCTGGAGTTTATCAGCTCTCCCTTTGGCTCTCTCACTTTCCAATTCAATCACTTCCCTCCTCTCGCTTCCATGGTCCTCACATTTCTCCGTCTTCATGAGCGAACGAATCAAGTTCCCCTTCTCTTTTCCGTCCTTCTCTGCGGCACCGCTCTCCTTGATCCTCGTACATGCATATGTATGAACGACACATCAAAGCGCCAGACGTGTCGTTATCTCGTCTCGTTCATCTCTCGTCTTTTGTAGATCTGCCTTCTATTTCCCTGTCGTCTTTCGATCGTCCTCCTTCACATTATATGGCTGGCCTACGGGCCATCATATAATATATGTCGCAGGCGCGAATTGGCATTAGCAAGGCGTTGCTTGATCGGCCGGACCGTTGTGTGATCAGTAGAATGGGTGGGTTGAGTTGAATTAGGGATGACGACGGAGAGAGACGTAGATGGTAAATGATGGTTGGAACTTTGAAGTGGTGTGGAATTTCAGACGCGCAAAAAAAAAGTTTATAAAGATGACAATTATTTAATTATTGGGTTATGAAAAAAATGAGGTAAAGGAAAAAAGTAGTACACAAAGATATTATACGCAGAAAATTTGTGTGGGAATTATGATGGAGAATGGATGGGGAATTGTTTGACCTAGGCCGACGACGAAGAAGGCAGTACTGCGAGAAGAAAACAGAACATGAAAGCCTTTCACCAGGATATATGGTGGATATCATGAAGAGAAGGAAGAGATCAAACGTACGAGCGAGAAGAAAGAAAGAAAGGACAAGAAAAAGTCCGAACTACAGTACAGACACAATAGTTTTTGTTGGAGAAAAAGGAAGAAAAAAAAAGCGAAAGCGAACAGCAAGGCCCACAAGAAAGATATCGAAGAAAAAGAAAGAAAGAAAAAGAGGAACGAAAAACACGAATATAAAAATACAGATATCGGAAAACAGAAATTCGGCCCCAGATATCAATAAGTACCAAGATCGAGCACGTTGCAGACAGCAATTTGACAAAAAAAGATCTCTCCCCACCCACAGCTGGGATCACCAACCATCCTATCCAACGTCCCAGATCACCTATCCCTCCTAGGTCCGACTATTTTAATTTCCTTCTTCCTCCTTCCACTCCCATCCACCACCACCTCCAACCAGGATGCGCTAGATCATCTTCGCCGATTCCTATTCTTATTCCAAACCAGCACTTCGATCGAATGCCCCAGGCAGCATCGTCGAATACCCAAAGAATCCGACAGTCCGATGTTACAAACAAGTCAGGATGGAATGTGACGTGGCAGCGCACGCAAGTTTCTGTGTTTGTTATAAAGGTAGGATAGCTGTTGAGTGTGTAAGTACATATGTATGTACGTTCGACGCTGCAGGGGTTTGTGAATGTGAGCGTGAGTCTGAGTATGCGCGAGCGTTTATGTGGGCATGATTCGGGCATAGGCATAGGTGCTGGATGGGTGACGGCAACGAATATAAGGAGATGGTGGTGGTGGTGGGTGGTGAGGATTTAGAGACATGGGCAAGAGATGGCCAATTATTGGCGATGCTGGGTTGCTTGTAACGGAATATATTCCATTCATTGGTTACCTAGGCACGAGCAACCGAAAGGTCCGCAGGGCTGTAAACAGAAAAAAAAACCATCAGTTTGTATGTTCGATGGCCCGGGCAAAAGGTAAGAAAACGAAAGAAAAATAAATCAAGAAGGCACCAGGTGTTGATGGGCGAACTCTGTTTCGACACCAGCAGCAAATGCGAATCGAAAGAATGAAGAAGAAAAAAGAAAAAGAGAAGAAATATTAAAGAAAAGAAGGAAAATAACACGTACTGCGTCAATCATATCATACAAAAACTTGTAACTCATCGAGTTTCCCTTCAACCTTCTAAATCTAAGCTATATGTATCGTTCGGCCTATCCAACCTCGTCAGCGCGAAGCTGAACCGAGTGAAAGGGAATGCCCCCTGTCCAGGCGATATAACAGGTGCAATAGGATCCATGCTTGAAAAATCGACCAGCCCACTAGTCGAGGGCAGAGGCTCGTTAACGACGACAGAGCGTTCGTTATCGAATCCCACTGTGTTTGAGGGGTGGGATGACGCTACCGACGATGCGGGAGGAACACCCGATGCGACATGGGACGATTGCCTCCTTATCAGCAGGCCACGAAGCACCCCGGCCATCGAGGCTGAGAACAAACAAGACGAAGAGGGAAGTAGTAGTCCAGGCTTATCGATGCCTTTGGAAGCTGCACTGCCCAGAGTCCTTGAAGTTGAAGTGGTGACCACCACCTGCACAGGAGGAGCGACGAGGCTCTGCTGCTCCTTCTGCTCCTTCCCATCCTTCTCGCCAGGTTGGGTGATCGTGCTGCTCGAAGCAGAGCATCCTCTCCTATTCGCAATAGGTGTCTGTGTCTGGCTCGTCTGTGTCTGGGTAGACGTATATCCCTATCAACGTCCGAGTCCTCCGTGCTAGGCGTAACCGGATACGAAGGAGCAAGGTTTCCCCTGCCCTGCGACTTGCTCCTGAACCACTGCATAACATTCTTCGCCTTACTCGTCGACGCCTGCATACCCGCCGTCTAGCTCGCCGTCATCGCCACATCGCCACAGTCCTGTGTGAAGGAGGCGAGAACAAGGCCGAGTTCGCAGCTGAAGACGAGGCGCTGGAAGGAGCAGCAGAATTCGATAACAATGCAAACACTTTGCAGTTCATGGACGTCGAACGTGTTGCTGCACCAGGTGGGAATAGTATAGAGGTGGGGGTTGACGGGGGTTGTAAGCTGGCGTTGGGGTTCTTCGCTATAGCCAGTACGGTGGTGGTACCCTCGGGATACACAGTGTATTGCTCCTTCCACTTGCACCCTTCTCCCTCTACCCCTCTTCTCCCTCCCTCTCCTCCTTCCTCTCTCAATCATTCGTCGTATCCATCGACGAATCAGCCTGCGATGCACCAGATGCAGTGCTGGGTATAGCACTGATGCTCGGACTTCCGCTGCCCTCTTCTCGTTGGCGCCAGCATCCTTGTCACTAAAGACCTTTTTCCCTCTTGTCCAACGGAGGAAACGTTCGAGTCTGCTCCAGCAGAAACTGCAGATACGGCGTAGCAGGAGCAACCGGAGCCGTCGTCGTTGGAATCTGGACAGGAGGAACTGAAACGGCCGCTGGTGGTGCTTGGAGTGATGCATCCGGAACCACAGGTGCACGATAAGCTGGCGGCGCTGGTGCTGCTGGTGCTGGTGCTGAAGGAGGTACGGCCTTCTCATCCGTAAAACTCTGTTTGTGCTCATCCTTCTCCTTCCTTGAACTAGAGCTCCTCGGGCTTGCCCCAATTCGGCTGCCTTCTTCCACGTTCCTTTGGTTCCGAAGTGGTATGTCTAATCGTTCCTATTTTGTAGTGTAGCCGGCTGAGAATTACCAGCCGGCTAAGAAATGACAGACGGTAGCGGAGAAGTGAGGAGCGATAGAGGGGTCGGTGGTTATGCCAGTAACAGGTGACGAAGGCGGAATCTCGGAGAGGTATTCAGGTTAGGTCGAACAGCTGCGAGTGAGCGTGGGTGTGGTGGTGCTGGTCTGACCAGTGACCAGTGGTAACAATCGGCGGGAGGGCATTGAACGACGCAAACCTCTCGCTCCTCACCGGCACCCCTGAATGATGGCTCTGCGCTTTGTGGTGTACGATTGTCTTCGTGGTGGATGCACCGAGCACCCGAGATGAGTTTGGAGATGAGTTTGGCTACTCCTTTTTCGCGCAGATATCGGTGCGCGAGGATGTGGTCGAATAATTCGCCTCCAGAGGCGTATTCGACGATTATACCGATGTATTTGTCGGTTTCGAGAACGTCGTATAGTCGGACGATTTGAGCGTCTGCGAATGGAGAAAGAAGATTAGTTAGTAAAATAATTTTGTAAAGAACGATGGCAGCGATGCGTAAGATAGAAAAGAGAAACGAAAAGAAAACATGTTTGAAGGTAGAAAGGTAGAAAGGGAGCGTATGCTGTGGCCCCTCTTCCATAAATGCTGGCGCTAAAAAAACCGGGGATAAAAGGAATTATAAGATATTTTTTGCAGTTGAGAGAGATAGCCCATACGTGAAGAAAGGAAAAGATAGAGTAAGAAAACATACCTTCAAAACCTCGATTTCCCTCTCAATTTCGCTCATCCTGACGATACTGTCCGCATCACCCCTCCTGATTAACATCACCGCGACCCCCTCTCCCCACTGACTACGCAGACCGAGCGTGAACTTGGCAAACTCGCCCTCTTCCAGGGTCTGCAGGAGCAAATAGAGCCCAAATTTGGGGTTGGTTCGGCGTGGATGAGCAGCTGTGTAAGGTAGGGCAGCTGGGTGCACGTACACGTCCGGTATGTGTACCCATGCAAGCGCTGCTGTGTTCGGGTTCCCGCTGGATTGATTCGAGTTGGGATGTGTGGTCGCTGACAGGTTCTGTTGGTGATCCCGCTGGTTCGGAAAAGGAGCAACACTGGCGATTTGGTGTTTGTGTCTATAGGGTGAGCTTGGAGGCACTGGTGGGCTCTGTCGGAAGCATTGGCATGGCGTGTGTCCTCTGCCGCCGCCGGTTTGTGAGTGGGAATGACTTGAGAAAGAATATAGGGCTTCTGCTAACAAAGTAGGTCGTTAGGAGTACTAAAGATAGGGCAGAGACAGACTTATACAAACGTACGTGATGGCATGTCGGGTTAGGGTTCGGATCAAAACCTGTGTCATTCCGTCGGATTAATATTGTTGTGGCACCTCACTGACGCGCAGTGCGCACGGGGCCTGTCCTCCCATCGTCTGTTCGTAGTATGAGTCCTATTCGTCGCTGTTGGGTTTTTTAGATATGTTCTTTTCGTTTTCGTAGACGCACAATATCCAGTGGATACGGCATCAGCATTGCATGCCAATGATTAAAGCAATATACGCCATCATAATGAATTGGAACCCTCCCAAAGACGTTACTAACTTAGACTGCTACTCAAAAATTAACGTGACCGGTTCGGGATGTTTATAACCAGAAAAAACCAATTATTAACAAACAAACTGGGTAATGAACCATAGAGTTGCTCACATTCCATTTATCAGGTAAAAACGATACCTTATAATTTATCTCTGCGGTGAGTGTGTGGTCTCTTTTACCGTGCGTTAACACTGCTATTTATTCTTTCTTCACTCCATTCTCATTCTCTCTCCGTCTCTAGTTATTTATGAACATGTAATCGTCACTCGTTCGTGCCATTCCTTTGTGTCGGCACACTCCTGACATATTTTTGCTTATCTGTATTGTTTGTATATCTCTCCACGCGATTCCTTTCAGTGTCCCTTCGACTTGGACTGCAATTTCGCTTTATCACTCCCTGGTGCCGAAAACCCCTTAACTTCTCTTTACCCATTTTATTTTCTTATCGTCGTCTCTCTCCCCTTTTCCTTATTTGTGTCATCCTCGTCCTCATCTTCGTATCTGTACAGCCGCATCCGCCTCTGCAATTCTTTTACTCCCCATAGCGTCTCTTTCTCGTATTACTTCTCATTAAGACCTTACATAGAATCTGCGGTCGAGTCCACATATCACTTGACACGTACCTGGTCGTGTTGTACGACTTTTCCGATCAAATAGACTCAAGCGTGTCTCAATGATATCGGTATTTGAACGGTTCTCGTCCAAAATATCTGTCGTGCTCGTGCGGGTCATCTTGACCAGGTCTCAAGATCTCATATCTCGACTCTTACATTTTCCATCATCCTTCTTTCAAAATCCCCCCTCTGGTTGGCCTCGGCTCTCAAAAATCATCACTCATCGTGTGTCATATACTCGGATAACTCACGCGCCCCTCTACTTATCCCCACCTCCCTCCATCTTTTGTCGGTAACCATTTCGCATGCGCACACCTACCATGTATCTTTCACAAAAGAAATGCAGTGAATCGCTTCCTTCTTTGTTCAATATGTTCACCTCTCGTATGCGTGTATGAACCTTAAACGACGCACATTGAAGACCTAATTGTGAGCCGTCGTCTCGTCTCGTCTCGTCTTTCATCTCTTGTCTATCGACTTTCAATAAAATTACAACTCTAGCTCTTCATCTTTCTGTTTCTCCGCCCAGCTTTCTTGCTCCCTCTAAGAGCCTAGTAGGACCTGCCGCTTTTAGCAGTCATCAAATATCAGGCCCGATCCTTGAGCAATTGTAGAGTCACGTATATACATAATACAGGAGCCTCTCTTGTGCTTGTGCTCTCATCTCTTTCGACTTTCGCCCGCCTTCATGCTATGCTATGGTACATGTATTACCCAATGCCCTTCCACCACCCTCCTCTCTCCTCTGCCATCTTCCGGAATCCGTACGTCGTTGTTCCATATTCTCTCGAAGTCGCTCTGCCATCTTCCTATGTTAATGGAGTTTTACGATACGTTTGATGGAGATCCAGATCAGAGAAGAGAGAGAATCGGAACATTGGGCGTAACCTGATCTTTCCATATTTTATGTACTAACTTATATAGGCCTTAAATGGCGCCAACTTAATGGCGCCTTAAGAACTTTTCGAATAAACGGTAGAAAGCGAGAAAGAAAAAACCCAAAGTCCCATCCATACATAGAGGGAGTCAGGGAAGAAATGAAGATAATTTTATCGATACTTTTGTGAGTGTGGAGTGGAAATTTAGGACGGCGTGGTAGGGACATATGATGGGTAGTGGTGGTGTCTGCGATGGCGACGTGGACGTGGACGAGGAAGTCATGAAATATCTGGTAGGCAAGAAACAAGGAGGAACGAATAGTAATAAGGATGCGAGGGCCAACATCGTCGTTGTTGTGCACAGTCATACGTCCCTATTCGCTCTTCCTCCCCGTATAACCTCCTCAAACCGTCCCCTTTAACCTTACTAGCCTTCTTCAACTCATAACGCCAACGGTCAGGCGAACCTTATCAAAATTCCCCAATAAACCATCACCAGCTCAGACACTGCTCATCCCACAACCGAAAGCGTCCAATATGGTGAGATTTCATATGGTTTATCCCCTGATGGATGGCTCAACAGGGGGAACGACGAACAGAAAAAAATTTGTCGCACCAAAAAAATACTGCTGCCTCAAGACTCGAGAAGGACGATGGACTTACTTGAGCCAATTGGACCGGGGCATTACGATGGGTTGAATGGAGAGCCAGATGGAGGAAGAAAGAGGATTGTAAAAGTGAGATAAAATGGTGGAGGTGACGATGTGAGGGAGGTCCAGTGGACTGTTCACGGGAGGAGGATGAGGATGACAAAGAAGAAAGTCGCGGCCGCTTACGATTCCAATCGTCACGTTTGTGTTTGAGTTCTGGGTGACAGCGGGTTTGGACAGAGGCAAGCGAGAGTAAGTGAGAGGCGCAAAGAAGAGCATGAGAGGTTCATCAAGTTGGATATTTGAATCGAGGAGATTGTCGAACGTGGGTCACGGATCTTGAAGAAGAAAAGAATCTGGGCACACGAAGATCAGTTGAAGATGCAAGGGAGGTCGTATATGTTCACTCGCTAACCCCCTTTCTCCACACAACCCGATAAAATGCCCCTACCACCCACTTGAACACTGCGCGTAATTTCTAACATCTCCATGCTTAGTAGACACATAGGTGGCATTCGACGGGCAGATGTAAGAGAAGATAAACTATTTGTGTGAGATTTATCAGCAATTTGTCCTTTATGCAAGGAAGGATGAAGGCAAAATTGAGAGGAAGCAAAGAGAGGGCATGGAACAAAAAATATAACCAATCCACATAGGTGCTAATGCTAGTCGGTTACTGAGCGCGTGGAGAATCTCAGAGCTGTGGGTAAATAAAGTGCCAGTCTGTTGAGGTATACACTATGGATTGGCCTCGACCAGTACATAACAAGAGTAACGGGAGAGAATTGAATGTCGAGGAGAAGAAGCGAAGGAGAGATGTAAACCAGAAAGTAAACCCCCTAACAACTAAATATAGGTCAATTGTCAAAGCCAAGGCTGTGCCGTCTGCTATTGGAGTTGTGTTATCAAAGTCGCAGACCAAATCCAAGACTTTAATCTTTAAGTGCCCGTCAAAATAGGAGATAATCAAGAATCAGCCATGCGGCACTTCCATATCTAGTACAGGTATGTGCAATATTAGTACTAACCTTGAATAATCAATAGTCAATAAGTATACGAGAGTATATATAAGTTTCCTCTCCAGGATATGGGTATGATAAGCATTTAAGGTGATTTGGGCATCGGGGAATGGAGGTGAAAGTTAGTGCTTGCTTAAGCGCTTATTCACCAAGCGACCCTGCTATACATGATCTGACTCAGTGCGGCCGTATGATGTCATGCCGAGAATGATGCCGGCACCTCACTCTCTAGCTGCGTTTCGCGCCGGCTGTATGGCCGCTTCCTCGTACGAACATACTACTGCATGCCCTAACATGGCAAATACTCCACCAATCATCCTAAATTTTTGCATAGTGGTAGATATCATTTAGGGACATGCAATTATACCTACAAAAGTAGTAATAGAAATTATTGACCCCTACAGATACCTAACTCAGTTAAAACCCCCCAAAAATAAAATAAAATGGAAATATCTCCAGAACCTATGATCCTAGCATTCTAAAATTTTGCAGGGTAATAAATAATACCTAAATACATATCTCTAGAGACAAAAATTAATTAATTAATTAATTATCATGTAAAAATCCTCAATTATGTTAAAAAATACCGAAAAAACAGCTTTAAAATGAGAATATCTCAGGAACCATTTACAATGAAGTCAAAAAGACTTCAGATTTGAGTTTCCCGACCCAAAAAACCCCTATAAAACATCCTAACTTGAATCTGTGGAAAAAAAAGTTTGGTGTCTTGTTTTGCACCGAAAAACAAGTGCTTTAGGCCACTACGCTAAGTATTTATATCCATCGATCTACTTTGGTCGTTGTCGCTGGAACTGACAGCTTACTGATGCTGCGGCGTTTTCGATGACTGAGCCAGTGCTTCTGCCCGTGCTTGGTCAGCGATCCCGCGGAATGTAAGACTTCACAGCTACTAATTGTTATAGAACATCGTAATCAGACTTACCGTTGAGATCGGTAAGCGCGATGGTTAACAGATCTAACCGATCTAGCTATCGAGAAATATAGGACCTGAAGAGCTATAAAAGCGAAAAGGTCGTGCAGTAGAATTCCCTACTACACCTTTGTCCTTTCTCACTCAGCACCTTCGTTCGGCCTACGGCCTCACTTCGGCGCTTCGTTCGAACAACCCTAACCCTAAGCAATATAGCAGGATGATTTGGATGCATCTACGGATCCGGAACCAAGATAGATAGTTTTCCTGCTTCGTGCTGAACTAGGCGGAACGACGACTGCATCCTAATTCCTTACTCGAAGTTGAAATGGTAACCACCATCTGCATGGGTGTCTGAGTCTGGCTCGGCTGCGTCTGGGTAGACATACTATCTTCATCAACATCCGAGTCCTCCGTGCCAGGATACGCAGGCGCAAGGCTTTCCCTGCCCTTCGAATTGCTCCTGAGCCACTGAATCACCTTCTTCGCCTTGCTTGTCGACACCTGCATGTCTACCCTCTCGTTCGCCGTCATCAACACATCGTCGAAGTCCTGCGAAGGAGGCGAGAACACGACCGAGCTCGCAGCTGAAGACGAGGCGCTGGAAGGAGCAGCAAAAATCGATAACAATGCAAACACTTGTTTGTGTACATCGAACGTGCTGCTGAACCCGGTACGAATGGCATGGAGGTGGCCATTGGTGGTTGTGAACCGGCGTTGGGGTTCTCGGCTGTAGCTGGTACGGCAGTGGTACCACCCACAAGATATATTGAACTAATGGGCGTCTGCTGGGCCTGCGACCGGCGCCTAATGGACCTGCTAAGAGGCTCGACCATAACCGTAAGCGCGTTCCTCTTTCCACTTGTACATTTTTCCTTCCCCCTCTCCCTCTCCTCCTTGTCCTCTCCTCCTTGTCCTCTCTCTTCCTCTCCTCCTTCCTCTACTCTTTCTCTCTCCTCTTTCTCTCTCCTCCTCTCCTCCTCCTCCTCTCCATTATTCGTCGTATCCATCGACGAATCAAGCTGACACGCGCCCGATGCGGTACTTGGCGTAGCACTGATGCTCGGCCTTCCACTGCCCTCCTTCGTGTTGCCACCAGCGTCTTTGTCACCGAAAATTTCTTATGACCCGCTCCTTGGGCTTTGCCAACCGATGAGGTATTCGAGCGGAAACCACAGATACGTCATGGCAGGAAGAGCCAGAGCCGTCGTAGCTGGGATCTGGACAGGAGGAAGCGACCCGGGCGCTGGTGCTGGTGCTGGGGGTTATACACTCAGAACGGCATGAGCACGATAAGCTGTCGCTGGTGCTACTGCTGCTACTGCAGGAGGCAAGCCAGGTACGGCCTTCTCATCCGTAAAAATCTGTTTGTGCTCGTCCTTCTCCTTCCTTAAACTAGTAGCTCCCTAGGCGTACCCCCACTCGGCTGCCTCCTTCGTTCCTTCGGCTCCAAATAGTATTCGCCCTGGATGGTATGTCTGAATGTTCCATATTCTGTGGTTTTGCTGGCTGAGGTTTATTACCAGCCGGCTTAGAAACGGCAGAAGATAATGGAGCAGTGAGGAGAGATACAGAAGGGGTCGATAGTAACGCCAGTAGTGGGTAGTGGGTGACGTTTGGACCACAACGGTGGTGGTAACAATCGGCGGGACGGCATAGTACGACGGAGACCTCTCGCTCCTCACCTCCGGACGATAGCTCGATGCTCTTGAAGGTGTAGGCGCGACGTTCGCATTGCTGCTGCCACTGCCACCTGCCTGTTGGGCGCCCGATCCGCTAGCTTGAGCAGCCTGAGCCTGCAGCCCGATCTGTGGCTGATACGCGACCCTCTTCAACTGAGAAAGAATGTTTAGTCAATAAAATAAGATTGTAAAAAATGATGGCAAAAGACCGCAGGTCGGTGCGTAATAGAAAAATGAGACGAAAGATATAGTTGTTGTTGAGCGAACAACAGCCGCAGCTCCTCTTCCACGAATGCAGGCGCAAAAAAAGAAAAAAACGCGCAAATAGAGGTCCAGTAGGATAGAAAGGATAAAACGATTTTAAAATATTTATTCACAGTAAAAGCTGCCAATAATAGTGTTGGACGCAAGAGGAAAGAAAAGATAGGAGGAAGGAAACATATCTCGAAAATCTCGATTTCTCCCAACTGACTATGCAGGCCGAGCTTGGCTTTGAGTAGCCACGTAAGCTAGGGCAGCTGGGTGCGAGCATACGTCCGGTATGGGTACCTGAGCAGTTGCTGCTGCGTTCGAGTTCCCGCTGGACTGATTCAGGTGGTCGCTGGTTGGCTCTGTTGGTGATCCCGCTGGTTCGCAGAAAGAGCAACGGTGGCGCGTTGCTGCTGGCGTCTAGATGAACTTGGAGGCGCTGGTGGGCTCTGTGACGGGGGCATTGGCATGCCATTTTACGTGTGTCCACCTGTGTCGTCGCCGTCACCGCCAGTTCGTGAGTGGGAATGACTTGAGGAAGAATCTTGGGGTGCTACAAGGGGTGCTGCAAGCGATGTGGGCCGGTCCGCGGAAGGAGTGATAGAGATGAACCAGGCGCGGATTCCAAGGCGCTCGAAGGTTCCATGTTTCCCAACAAATCTGCCATCCCGATTCCTATCTTTCGTTCCCCGTTGTCACTTTACGATCCTTGTCCTTCCAGAAATAGCGGTTTCGTTTGTATCGCTTTCACGTCCTTTCATCAATATCCTCCATTTTCTTCGTTGTGTTATGCATTTCGTGTTCGTCCTCCCACGTTTTCGTATCTCTTCTGTTACGACTCGCCCATTCAGCAACTTGACGCGTAGGATTCAAACCGAAGAAAAGAGTGGAGGAAAAACAACTGATGGTCAGATACGAACGCACGTGATGCTATGTCGGGTTAGGGTTCGGATCAAAATCTGCATCTTTCCGTCGGATTATTCTGTGCTTTCACGATAGGTTCGTCGTGTGAGTCCTATTCGTCGCTGTTTGGTATGTTCTCCTCGTTTCCATAAACGTTCACCCAGCTCTAAGCGTGCTCCGGTCAATGGCCAATGGTATCTTGAACATTTGTCGTTAACGTTCATCGGAGTCATTTGACAGGTAACGGCTGGTCACGAGCCTATGATAACTCGATCGTAAAAATATAGACCCTGGGAAACGCCCCAGCTGGGTTTGATTTCATTTACGGGTTATCTACGGCAACATATTGCCGAAATGCGCATCAATTCATTACTGAGCGTGGGCGGCATGGACGGCAGGTTGAGAACTAAATTACCTTGAAATTACCGAAGTATGATAGATAATGAAATTGGGTATCGTAGAGAATGTTAGGGGGGTGGTCGATAATAGAGAAAATTGGTAGATAATAGAGCAAGTTGGTAGACAATATGGAAAAGTTGGTAGATAACTTATGCTATGTGGTAGACAATCCGTGTATTACATGTTGATAATGTACAAATCTTATCTATATATCAAAATGTTTATTTGTGCGAACGGGCACTCATACCCGAAGTCCCTAGCTACTCATTTTACATACATGTCTCTAGTGTCGCACTCCAATCCAATTCAATTCTGTGGGTCTAGAATTTAAATCAACATCAGACGGACAATTGATAATAATAACATTGATTCTCACATACGCCTAGTATGTCCGATGGGTTCGATGTCAATAAGGTGCGGGGACGCTTGAGGCTCACGAGTCGGCGCCCAGAGAATTTGGGTGACCGGTTGTCATTGAGGAATGTGCATTGCGACCATCGGTTATAAAATATTTAACTTATAAGAGACGACTGTAAAGTTAAAACAAACGCGGGGCACGTTGCTCCTGAAGTACTTGGGTGCAGGAGATGACGAGGGATGGAGGGCGAAGAAATGAAACTATTTACATCGAGTGGGGGATATCGAGTGCAGTGGTCTTAAGAGAATGAAGGAAAATCACGCTGGGCGAAGGAACACAACTGAAGGTGGCCCAACACTTAACGAAATAAGTGAGACGGCGGCACACATAGATACCGAGTGCTAACGAGGCTAAGAGAGGCAGGAAACCAAATTGGTTACGTGAATGCCTGAGCAGATCGCTCTCAACAGAGTGTGAGCCACCGGAAGAGTTAAAACAAGAGTAGGAGCACGGGAATCTGCTTGAAGATATCTGTATGTCGCGAATTTGACTTGGAATTGAGGAGAGTCGAGGATAACTGGACTGGTATTCCATATGGAAGGGTCAAATTGGCCCATACATGCAAGTAAAATGCCGAATAGAGCATGGAGGGAAGGACTGAAAAATAATCGAATAGATGAACTCAGATTGGTGAGTTATGAGGAAGTGTATCTAGTCCCCGATATCAGTAGGTTAGACTAGAGCTTTACTACGCGTACCTCGCCAACCAAAACTCACTTCCACTCGGCTCGGGACCCATCCGAATTCATACCAATAAAAGCGTCCAAGCACAGCCGACCAGTGGGAAGAAGGCTGAAGCGACGAGAACAGGGAGAGTATCTGAATACATTGAATTGAATATTACTAGAACCCACCTGGGAAAAATCCACCCACCCGCCCATATCCCCCCGCCCTTACTCATTGACATACTCCTTAAACGCGTCAAACCAGAGAAATTTAGCCTTGAGATATGCACTGGGGGGTTCTCTGGAACGAAGTCGAGACACAGCAATGACGGCTGGACGAGGAGTGGCGGGGAACGGTATGGAGTACACAAGCGATGATACGTCCGACCGAGAGCTTGACGTCATGACACGCACACACATAGGAGCAAGCACTGGAAGGAGAGGAACAGAGGAAGGGTGGCGATGACAATGGCTGAAAAGGGTCGTATCTGTGAGATTCGAGTGAGAACGATCTCGAGCAGAAGCAGGACGAAAATAGCCACGAGTGGCGGGTAGCGAACTGATAATAAAGTGTGTGTAATTGCACGTAGGACCCTCACAAGGATCTCATTTATAGGAGAAATGGTTATCCCATCTCTGTTCCATATCCCAACGCAGAATCGAGTTCCAAAAACGAGCACTAATAATAACGCATCAAAGGGCGAAGAGGAAGGAACAAGATATGCACACGCGGGCGGCCGTGGATAACGTACGAACACGCTCAAGTTCAAAACGAAAGCGTTGAACATAGCCACTTTGAGCACCTTTTTAACTAAAGAAAAAGGAAGTGGAAGTGGCGAAAGCGAAAGCGAAAGCAGAAGAGCGCACCATGGCAATTTCGCGACTCACGTAAACCCTCCCCTTCCCTCGGTGTACTCTTTCTAGCATCCACCTCAATGCTTTTTTCAGCTATTCAAGCAAGTCCTTCATCATCCACTGTTGGACATTCGGTGTCGAAGTCGCATCAGACGAGGATTCACCCGTCTTCGTATCGAGTGTCGCAGTCCCAAGAATCGTTGGAAATCCATGCGTGTCGCTCCTGACGAAGAACGAACAAATGATGATGGAAATTCCTGGACTGGAAGAGTGAAAGACGGAAGGGGCCCCTCCATCTTTCAGCTTACGGATGTCTTCGACCTGCTGAGCGTACAGCTTTATATCCAGTTCCAGGAGTTGAAGGGAATTGATATCAATATAAGATGAGCGGACAAGCAATTGGAGTTTCAAATTTCAAGTTCAAACCTGACACCGAGGCAGTCCGATATCGTCGCCTTTCCCCGTGTCATTTCTTCCCATCTAGCTCGCACATCTTTCTTATGTTACCTAGTTCATACTCAGCTACCGGAATCCTCTTACGATGCCCCATACGCATACATACCAAACCCGCCGGCCTACTTTCGACCCCCGAACCGTTTTCAACGTTTACATGTTTGGCCCTGCGCACCCGCTCTGAATGCTCGAGCGACGATGCATATCTGCTTTCTAATGGCGTTTATTGATCACACCGGCACGTGCGCATGCATGTATGAATTCTTCGATAGTAACTAACCCTGGTTCGATCGAACCTTCGCACACAGGCATACGGCGTATACCTGCATGGACGGATGTATCATCCGCTTCACATTCTTGTTAACTTTCAAATCCACACGCTGGTATATCTACTCCATGCATTAGGGGGCCCGTGGGTGACAAGTATGAATGAATCGGACAGGTCTCAAAGCCAGATATGAGGCGGTATGTGGTCCTCGTTAACTCGTGAGTCGTAAGCTCTCCACGTACGCGCACGCGTATGCAAAGCATAGGGACAGACTGCTTATGCAGTGACCGCGGTAGGTTATAATAGGGGCACTCATATACTGCACCGTCGTCGGATGGCTAATCTAACCGGCGTTTAAGTATGACGATGATGCTGCGCTCGAACGTCCATCTTGATATCTTTTCCAGCTCTAAACATGATTGATATAGGTCTATATGATCATCCAGCGGTACATGTCGCTCGCCGATAGAATTGATCCTTTCGCTTTGTTCTTGTCAATCTTCATCACTTGCATCCACATCATATTAGCGTCGACGTTCGATCAGGACAGGATATAATACGCGTCGTGGACCCATCGGTGCTTTGTCAATTCCAGGTCTCGATGCGCGTGCTACGTCTGATCGTGCTACCATGCTGAGATTACCGCTCAAGCACTCGTCAACAGAGCTTAGGGCTCATTTATCATGATCGTATTTATTTTTTCATTTCTATTCCAATATCGACGTTGTAACCTACTTATCCTCTTTTAATAAAGGAGGCTGTGATATTCATTCCTCAGCGCTGAGTGAAACGTAATATTGGAAGGTACAAGTCACATATATATTCGGACAGTATGCACATATGTTCATCAATGTATCCAAGTACGCCGGATGACACATAAATATTTAAATAGCCATAGCGCGTGCCTAGTTGTTAGCCTGTTCGTCGAGGCTTCGAGTTCTGGCTGCCAGGCTCGATATGCTAGCTCAGTATAGGTTACAGATATTAGCAGCTCCAATAGAGCTGTTCAGTATTTGAGTTGAGAAATGATCTCAGATTAACGTGCAATTGAAAGGATCTGTTGATGTCTCTCAAGGAAAAGATGGTGCCGGGCATTAGGCATACGAGATGAATACTACGGTCTACCTAGAAGCTCCCGGGGAGGCCTTACCATTAGGGGCCAATTCCATCACAATATCCAAGCCTATGGGGCCTAAAGCCATTGGAAATGAATAAAACTACGAAAGTTGTTCGCAGTCTCTGTGCTCATGCTGGTGTACCCGTTAAAGGGTTGTATCTCTAATAGGGCTAGATTTCATAATATATATTTCAATGTCCGCAGTATCACGGTTTGTAACATTAAGCTTCTACTTTGATAGTTCAGTATCCCAACTAGTTATATGATGTTTAAATAAGCCTTTAAATAGGGAAAATCAGTTCAAACTCCTCAGGAACGAAGTTATTGTCGACGAACACGAAATGCTATAGAGCATTGTCACAATATTGTCACATGTCGGACATTGAAAATGTATTATGTATATAATCAAGCCCAAATGCGGAGATGCGAGATGCGAATGCGAATGCGGCCAACTTTGAACATCCCTACTGTAGTGGTGGAAATGGAAGTGAGAAAAACAGTACCTGCATGTGCGGGTGCTGTAGCTTGCGAAGGAAGAACTGGGTCGTCGAAAACTCTCCCATCAGTTTCTGGGTAACAGCATTGGGGGGCCTCAAAAATTTGGGATCCTCAAAATTAGAGTCGAGGGCAAGGTCACCTGCCGCTCTCCCTCATTCATCGTCGTCGATGCAGCTAGTGGTAAGAAAGATTTCTTCGTTCACTTCTTCCGAGAAGGGTGACACTCCGACAGGACTTTCTTCTCTCGATCTTTCTTTGCTTCGAAGAAGCAACTCTCCCTTGTGAGAGGATATCATGAGAAAAAATTCGCCTGCTCGTGACTCCTATTCATGTTTGCTTCTGGTCTTTAAAAAGCAATTATTTCTTGTGAGTAGAACGATTTCTGTCACTTCCTCTCCAACACTTCATTCCACCACGCAGCTGATTTTGTCACATGTAGATTCCCCATGACCGTGCTCATACATTGGGTTTGGTGCCAGCAAGTATGCAAGTATTATACGTGGCACTCTTGCGGCCCGTCACCAGTCGATGCTCGGGACGGTAGTAAATCTGGCCCAACCGTGCAGCCTTAAAAGGTATGATATTTTTTCCTTCATTTCCTCGTTTAAACATGCACGCCTTACTCGCCCTGGTGCTTATCGCTACAAGCTCCTTGGTCATCGCTGGACCTTGTGATATCTACGCCTCTGGTGGCACTCCCTGCGTCGCCGCCCACAGCACCACACGCGCTTTGTTCAATGCGTACAACGGCAATCTTTACCAGGTGCGACGCGCTTCCGACAATCAAACAACCAACATAGTACCATTGTCCGCTGGCGGTGTTGCCAATGCCGCCGCCCAGGATACCTTCTGCGCACATACCACCTGCGTCATTACGACCATTTTCGACCAGTCCGGTCGCAATAATCACCTCACCCAGGCCCCGCCCGGTGGTTTTAACGGACCGGCAGCCAACGGGTTCGACAACCTCGCCAGTGCGACTGGTGCTCCGGTCACGCTGAACGGCCATAAAGCATACGGTGTCTTTATGTCCCCCGGGAGCGGCTACCGCAACAACGCTGCCAGCGGCACGGCAAAAGGCGACGCTGCCCAGGGCATGTACGCGGTCTTGGACGGAACTCACTTCAACGGCGCGTGCTGCTTCGACTACGGTAACGCAGAAACAAGCAGTCGTGATACGGGCAACGGCCACATGGAAGCCATCTACTTTGGCTCATCAACGACCTGGGGCACAGGCTCTGGCAGTGGTCCTTGGATCATGGCGGATCTCGAGAATGGCCTGTTCTCTGGCTCCAATGTTCATTTGAACAGTGGAGACCAGTCAATCTCCCACCGGTTCGTCACTGCCGTCGTCAAAGGGGAGCCAGGGCATTGGGCGATCCGAGGGGCCGACGCTACGACTGGCTCATTGTCGACGTTCTGGGACGGTGCACGCCCAAGCGTGTCCGGCTACAACCCGATGAGCAAAGAAGGGGCCATCATTCTCGGCATCGGCGGAGACAACAGTGATGGCGCACAAGGCACATTCTACGAGGGTGTGATGACCTCCGGCTATCCCTCCGCCGCCACCGAAGACTCAGTGCAAGCCAACATTGTAGCCGCCAAATACGCCACCGCGTCGATGAACAGCGGGCCCGCGCTTAATGTTGGTTCCTCCATCTCGCTGCGGGCCACCACAGCCTGCTGCACGACACGCTTCATTGCCCACACCGGCTCCTCAGTCAACACCCAGGTCGTCTCGTCATCCAGCAGCACTGCCCTCAAGCAGCAGGCGAGCTGGACAGTTCGTACTGGCCTCGGGAACAGCGCCTGCTTCTCGTTCGAGTCCGAGGATACGCCCGGTAGCTTCATACGGCACTTCAACTTCCAGCTCCAACTCAGCCCCAACGACGGCAGCAAGCAATTCCATGAAGACGCCACGTTCTGTCTGCAGGCTGGGCTCAATGGCCAGGGCACCACCATTCAATCATGGAGCTACCCAACACGCCAATTCCGCCACTTCAATAACTTGCTCTACGCTGCGAGTAACGGTGGTGTTGACCAGTTCGATGCGACAACCTCTTTCAACGACGACGTGAGCTGGGTGGTCAGCAGTGGCTTCGCTTGAGTCGTACCATAAAATTTGATCCGGAGACACCCATCTGTGGCGTTATATGATATTACCCGGACGTTACCTCCCTTTGTTATACTCGAGTAGGACATTGTAATTTTCGACGGAATGGCTTGCTTTTCTGATTTTTAACTTTTGCTTCTGGTCTTGTGAACTGCCGGAAGAATATATTATTTGCCCTATGGTAAAATACAAAGAGTGTAGGGGAGCAAAATGACGAAGAAACCCTCAAGAAGTCGAATGATATAATGTGCTGGCAACAAGCGAAAAGTTGCAATCAAAAAATCAAAATGTGAATTTTAACCATGCACAGCTGGAGCTGACCACTGTTCGGCAAATCAATAGCAACCGTTTAAAATGTTTTCTGTTAAATCTTCACGTTAATAGTTGATTAAACAACATAATAAGGAAATTACAGGAGTATTTATGTAACCAATACTTGTCGAAAAGAAGCAAACATTTCCGAGTGGGTACTATTTGTCGACTGAATAGTGGCCGGCGCCAGCCGTAATGTCGCTCCCGGACACTGTACTTATGGGAAGCCACCCATTCAAATATTTATCTTTCCGATAGAAGGATATTGTGGTGATAGCCTCCAGAGAAACAGTGGCACAAGAACATTTTCATCACCGAAATTACACCGATCCCCCTTATCGACGGCAAGAATAGCAGAAAAACATTTTCAGAATCACGAAAATATTCTTGTGCCACTGTTTCTCTGGAGGCAATCACCACAATATCCTTCTATCGGAAAAATAAATATTTGAATGGGTGGCTTCCCATAACGCTAACTTGAATTAGGTTCGGTTCAAGCCGTCTTCTGCTGCTGGTGAATATTTGATTGGTTTATCGTGTAAATAGAGCCGTTTAAGGAAGAAATCTTTGTTTGCTCTTCTTACTACCACTGATCTTGACACTCTGTCTATAGGTCGGCGTCAGGATCGTCAATTTCTAGGGAACATGTGTTATGGAAATGATTCCCCACATCCAATCAATTCTGATTATTATGAGCTCGTAGAAGCTATCCCTGCCTGCACTGGGGCCATGCAAGGGGCGGTCTTCGATGTTTTTGTACAGTCTCCCATGGAATCCTTTTTCCAGGATCCTTTTTCCAACCAGATGCATTATCGTGGCGAGAGCTGTTTTTCTGTCGGATTAAATTTTATACTGGAAAAACTTGTGGGTTCTTAATTCCTTAATAAGTTTCCCAGACACTTACTCATGAGAAGTATTAGAAAAGCACTACAGGTATAAAGATGTTTTTAATCAATGTCCAGCAAACCTGTTTATTTGTGCCGGATACTGGAATCGCTATATAGCTTATCTGGAATATCTCCCAAAAAATTTCCCATTCGCAGGGCGAGATTCACAAGCAAACGGAGAGGTTGGGAAAGCAGGTACGAACTGCATGATTATATTTGTGATAATTTAACTAATGTTTGTGCAAACCAAGAAAGCAGCAGGAAGAGAAAGAGAGTCGGCTGAATGGCGAGAACAGTCAAGATATTAGCAGATATAAACTTATTATTGATAATGTACACATAACTAACATCTGACGACGGAACCAACCACGCAAATGTCTTGTCTCCTTTTATTTTTATTTTTCCGCTTTTGTCTGTGCTTTTTTTAAATAACCTTTGTCTCCTTTATGTTCTCCTTTTTATTACGAGAAGGGAGGAAAAGAGAAGATTTAACTGTAACGGGATTACTACATCGTTAGAAAAGTTACGCATTCGCCTTTGAACGTACAACAAAACAAACTAGTACTATTAATAGTATGAGATATTGTAAAGAACATTTTTTGTACCAAGATGAACACGCGAAAAAGAAAATTAGAGAAGATAGGGACGACGACCACAATGGGAGAATAGCGAGAATAAAACAAAAAAATATGAGCAAAAAAGAGCGCATAAATCGTAGAGACATCACCCGATGACCTCCCTGAGTCGTGTTCGAACAAGGCGGAGCTGTGAGCAGCCCGCCTACTGGTCCTGGAGCTGGAGACTTTCTGACCAGTAGCAGTCACGGCAGAGGCAAAAGATAAGCTCAAACACCCGCTATACCATCCGGACGTTGGAGCAGTCCAGTATGCAGCTGTATGGCGTAGCTGGGCTCGGAAGCGCGTCGAGCAGCCTCGCACGATGGCAGTAATGGGCAAAGGATAGAATGGATTCGGCTATGTACGCGTCGGGGTCACATAGAGTCTGTACACGATCTAATCTAATCAGACCGGTTGCACTGCCACAACGTTTTTAGAAACGCCTTGCATTCCACTTTCGCCAGCGTTTATATTTGTAGGGTCTTGTGGCTGTGCTGATATAGAATTCGACGTCGGCGATGTAGGTATATTTCCATCTGCAAATGTCCAGGGTCAAGATATTCCTCTTGGTATCGTACTGTAGCTGACCCTCGTTCAATAGCCACCGCAGCTACTGAGTCCTGACCCAGGAGGTTAGCACAGCTGTCGAGTTTAGGAACGATGAAGCGTCGAATATATTGAGAATAGAGCGAGCGAGTATCTGCGGAGAATTGACGCAGTCCTTGAGCAAAGAAACCAGAAAGTGGTTAGCTTGACGTCTGAGGAGGCGCAAGAAAAGGAGAGAAATAATGTTTTAAAAAAGGACAAAGTGTACGCATGTAAGAGTAGCTCTGTAACGTGCTCGAAGACCAAAGAGCGCAGGTCTTGGTATGGGAAAAGCCCCGCATACACGCGAAAAGAAGACAAAACAAACAAAGAGACTTACCAGGACGGCCTCTTCTCGAATTATACGAAACTATGAACGCCAGCCATATAATAGACGCTCTAGCATTCGTGCGCCCAGAAGCAGCAGATCCTACATCCTCCCCTGCAGCCAATGGACCACTTAGAATACAGACATCTGCTCGTGGGTGGCTGTGGCTGTGCCATCATAGCAGTCGATGTGAACCATACGTCGAAGCGGATCCGTTATACCTTATTCATGTCTGAACACCTCTAGCTAGAAGAACACAAGCCACAATACTACCGGTCTACAACAGCTGGCTGGTGGTAGAGCTGCTTCCTGCGAGGGCATGCTGGATAAATTTACTTCTGTTGGGTTCGTAGGGTTGAAACGTTGACTTCTAATCCTGAAAAATGAATAATGAGGAGTAGGTTGACTAGATCGCATAAAAAGAGAACGGCTACGTGGGTGAAAAAAAAAAAACATCCACAAGAGAGGTATCCAGGAAGACGAAAAATTTTAACATCAAATTTGGAAAAACCACTTAGGCGCCGCGAATGGAAGAATATAGAACAGAGAACATACCATGTCGTCCCCTTCTCAAAGTTCAGTATTGCTGCACAGCCAACGAGCACACGCCCATTATTTGCCTTCAGAAAACACGTTGGCCATCCCACCACTGTGCTCTGCCTGTCGAATCGTACCCGAACAAGGAGGGTATGGACTCCGAGATTGGTGGTGAGGGGCACATTCAATGCCCAAATGATGCACTGGACCATCCTCGTAGCGACTGCAGTCCGGGGTAGACTGTAACGACACCCGTTCGTAGACGACAGTCCGTAGGAATGAAATTGCAGATAATGATGATACGGATGGTGCAGCGGGATGAAAGGGATGATATTTGATGGAGAATGGACGCCTATTCGGCCACAGAGAACATCAGGTATTGGCGTGGCATGCACATAACCAAGCCATTCACCATCACCAATGTCCTTCCCAGCTATATGGTGCATGTGGATGTACCCCTATAAGCGACGCGGGAGGGAGACGCATAATATGCATCAGCTTCGTTTGCCTTCGTCCTCCATAATCGCGATGCCATTGGTCGCGCTAGGCGCGTTGTTCTTGTCAAATGGGTGAGAGCTGTGGAAGCTAGAAGTATTGTTAGAGTTATTGCTAGTCGGAAAGTGCCATCGTTTCGGTTCGGGGGGCCATGGTTGGGGTGGAAGTGCATAGGTGTAGGTTAGAGGTGGGAGAGGTAGCATGAGTTGTGGCCGCTATCACAAAGAAGACGATTCGACTGTGTTCGTATCCATTTAGCAAGAGGAGAAAGGAAATAAAAGAAATAGAGAATTCACAAACATCTCCTTGCTCGAAACACTTATCGATCCTTCCCAAATCCGTATGCGGCAAGGACCCAGACTCATCTAAGCATATTGGCCCGTAATGTCGTTGGTGTGTATTTGTAATCTTAGGCAACGCTATCGAAATCAATAAAGCGTCGAGACTTGAGTTTCGGGCAAAGAAATGTGAAAAGTGATGGAGACGTCACAGGCCAGTCACCAGGTTGTGTCTGATCCGAAATGCGTGCCGAACATACAGAAATTCGGCACGCCACACAAAGACATAGTGTGATGCCTAAATCGACCCCACAGTTGACCGTAGATGGCTCATAGTCGGAGAACGGGAAGAGAAAGTCAAATAAACGAGACAAGATGTGGCAGAGAGACACTAAAGACTGATATAGGAGAAAGAAAAAAGCACCTGGATTCTGATCAAGATAGGAGACGATAATGATAATGGAGCGCCGAGGTCTTAAGCATTGAGGTGGATGTGAGTCGACGGATAGTCGACGGACGCAGAGTCTCTCCGAGGGTTTCGAGCATCGCTGGCAATATGTGTGTGGAGGATGCCTGTCGGAGGTTTATTTCATATACACGCCTCGGTGAAGAACAGACAAGAATTCAGAGAATGAGGGTTACTGCAAGATGAGTGGAGAGCGACTGGGAATTGGATAGAGAAGCTTTAAGCGCTTTAAGGTTAGCATCACAGCCCCTGGATCTGGATAGTAGACGGATGAATGTCGACCGTCGCCAGTATAGCACACCACATTTACGCGGAGGGTCGATAAGGGCGTGAGGTCGTTGTAATGTAAAATGCCTAGAAAAGAAAGATATTGGCATACACGCACCTATTCATCGTCTTTTACCCCTAATCCGAGCCGAATACACCCCGGCCCATACTAACGGGGATTAAGCCGAGCTCGAACTTCGAGCAGAACAATGTTGGCGCAAGCACTGCCCTGGTAAGTTATTCCAAAATCAATGTGTTTTCTGGACTCAAATAGGAGACACAGTATCGAAAGCGGGAAGTGAAATGGTTGAGACGAGATGGTGCTCGCAAAGGTAGCCATCGGCACCCGCGTCTAAACAATGCGTCATCCAAAGGACGTGCGCCAGTGCTCCACTATATTGTTCCCCATCGTCTCGTCCACTCGTATGGTCACTTCCATACCTGGAACTACACGGATCCCACACAATATTCAAGAGCGGGTAAGTCATTTACGTTCTTAGGGGAGGCTATGCAAATATGTGTAGTCCACCTTGGTCCTTCATAGACCGGTGTAACTGCGTCGCGTAATGGCCAGCTCCAAATGATCATGAGGTTGCACCCTTAGACAAGTTACGTCCGTGGACCGTTAGTAACAAAATTGATCTTCCAAATCTTGATGCCTGCATAAAATCTACCCGTCCTATTTAAGCGCTCGTTCACGTACAACGCCGGGTAAAACTTCTGATTGGTAGCGTGTCATCGATATTTACTGAGATCTGGAAGTGGTTTATGCTCGCCTTTGGGATTTGGGCAGAGACAAGTTCATTTTTGTCTATGGCACCAGTTGAGTCCAGGTCGTAATACCCTATTCGACCGTCAGCGAAAACAGAGATCAACCAACGTCCTCCGGGAACGACATAGGTGCATTTAACATTGCCATTTGTCACGAATTCTCGCTAGTGACTTGGCGCTCCTTTGTCTGCCTCTTGCCGAATTTTGTACTCGCCTAGGCCAGAACCATGCGCTCCATGTCCGTTGATGTGTACATGCTCTTTGACTTCTCTAGCGCAAATGTGCTTCGCGGGTTGGTATATTGTCAATATCAACTGAAGAATGTAGAGAGAGATTAAACTTGCTTGTCGAACACGAAGAACGGTATGGTAATCCACGAGCTTTAAGATAGCCACAAGAATCTCCGAGGGAATAGCAGCTTATGCGAAGAAAACCGACTGGGGTCTGTTTTATGAAAGATATCAATTCGACGGAATGTGGCAGTATATGGGACGCTCACAGATTCGGTGGATGGGATAGACCAATTAACCCCTTGATTCAAAAAGCATCATGAAGGTGCATATAAAGGAATAAATGGTCGTTATCAAGTAACAATCAAACAACAATAGGGGAAGAAAGAGTAAGAGAAACAATGGAGTAATACCTTGTCACCGTCGTGTCACCCACTTTGTCACATTGAGGTGGCATTGTCCGGCAGAGTGTCTGGCGGACTGTCCGCCGGACAGTTTTCTAACAGACCAGATGTCCTCACCGCTTCCTAGGTTACAGAAATCCGTCAATTTATTCAGCCTTTGCAAGTCCCTTTTCGAATGAGTATGTCAGTTACGAAAAGTTAGCATTTCCAATTTAATTATATATGAATTTTTGAACTACATAAATACATTTCTGCGCCTAGTGATATATCTGATCAGGTCGGGATACACTGGTATTTATCGGGTGTATCATATATGGTAAGCCCGACCCTGGATTACTTATTCGAGAAACAGCCTGTATGAGTGCGGTGTTCTATTGTGCTTCAAGCTTCAAGCCTCAGACTGGCAATTACTTTCTTTTACAAACTGACAAACCAAAATTACCTGATGCCGGGTTCCTTTTAACCAATAAGTACGATAATTGTGCCGCGCCATAAGGTGGCATAAAATGGAAAGGTGTCAAAATAGCTCGTTATCCAGAAAGTCCATTGCATTCACACTTTTGATCAATCTGTTGCGTTCAGTATCGTCGTGAATTAAAAGTATAACTATTAGGACCCTTTCTCTATAATATGTGCCATGGTTAATCGTGTGCCAACACACCAGCCACCAGCATCAACGCTGAATGGGACTTCCTCGAAAGCTTGTTGTTGTTGAGTGTGCGAATCGTATAGCAGAGATCGTTCCATCCTTTCTCTGACGTTCATCCCACGATCTGACTGAAAAGATGATAATAAAATCGAATGACATTCCAACGACTTGGATTAACTTTATGATGGTATTAAGTATTTCCGAAAGACACCACAACAAACCAGAAGTGGAACGTACGATAGGCATGATAGTGTGCACAAGGTTACCTCCCTTAATGACGCTGAAGAAGGTGATCATTACTGACGTAGTGTACAGGACACCTGAGTCTATAATAATACGCTTGACGTCTCGTGAGGGATTGGGCAGTTGGGAACCTTCTTGTAACGCAGCCGGAGTCGCCTTTTCTTTCCAAGGAAAGTTCGCGATATACCAGAATCTCCAGAGAAGAAGGGCTATATTTTAGAAATATCAGGACTCGTTTCTAGGAGTTGGTGTCTCAAACCCTACGCACTGGTGGTAATAATAGTAATCGCCAAGGCTAACCCCCAACATATTACCCCAGCATAGTGTGCCTTTATCGTTCCTTGACTTGAACGGAGAGTTGCTTCCATAACGAGAGCCCATACAGTCGAAGAGAGGCATGCAACCCAAAGTAGAATTAGGACGACCATAACAGGCCAATATCCACTGTAAAAAGTCCAGGACCGGTATATCTATGTACTAGGAGATAAACACCAATTGTTGAAGTGTGAAAATGTGGGATGCTCACAAGTAGTGCATCCGCGATCACTAATTGTAGCATTACAGAAGACGACTAGTATTGGATGAGTACATTCCATAAGGTACAGTGGACCAGCAATACATCACCTTTAAGAGGCTAATCCAGCCAGAGATGTTTCGAAATTTGTCTTCTTCTATGATACTTGAGGACCGATCGGCACCCAAAATGCTCAGGACATGGTAGAAGGCGAGAACAATATTAAACGCTGCATTGATCAAGAGAACTAGAGCTACGACGAGCATGAACCATCGAATATCGTTTTGTTTTCTCCAGCCGTGTCGAGTCAGCGTCAAAGATAGCAGGCAGTACGAGAATAGGACTAAATGTATACCAAAAGCGATGGAACCAAGAAGGACACCTGTAAGGTGGGCGGTAGAGATAGGGAGATCGGGCATTCTTCCGGCCTTGAGTCGTGTTGGACCATGTGGCGAAATGTACGATGTACTGAATACCCTCAGCTATATATCATATAACTTCGGAACGATAATTCCATGGAGCCCTGGACTCCGTGTAAATAGCACAGGTATGATGTCACGCGGTCCGCATTTTAAGCCACGAACCTTTGATTGTATTCAATAATAATGCCTAGCGTTTAAGCTACTTCCGTCGCCATCGCAGATATGTATCAGGCGATTTTTGAAGGAGGCAATAGGCTAGTGGCGTCCGATGACTGATTCCCTCTTTCCTTCAGGTCGAATACTCAAGGAGAGCTGTAAGTATCATTAGTAGATATAACGGAAGGCAATGGAGCAGCGCGGTTTGTACTTTAATCATTGTTAATATGCGTTGAATATCTAATTCATGAGTTAGGCCTGGGCCCTGAGGCCTGAACGATAGCAGATTAAGCAGATTACGTATCACCGCATGATGGTACATGATAACTTCTGTGATCGCCGCGATAGTTTACAAAATAGAACTGTACCTGGCTCTAAATATCTCGTCCTGGACCACTTATATGTAAAATCCTGATGAGATAATGGTCAGAATCCGGACCTTAGATTTCCCCGAGGGCTGGCAAGTTAATCATTTCTCTATCACAATGTCGAGTTATTGTTATAAAGTAAATTGGCACCCGGGGCCTGCAATGGCTGGGGAATGAAATTTTCTATCAATCTAAGCCGGACGCTTAACTCGGAAAGAAATATCAAGACCAACTGAGAAACAATAAAGTACTACGTCGCAAGGAGCCATACTGTTCAATGAGCCCTTACTGTTTTGCTTCGATGGCAACTTTTTATGACATAAATATAGCGCACAAGAGTCTCCAAGGTTATACACGTAGTTACTTCAACAAAGTCCTATTAAATTAAGGATTATACGAAGCGTCCCAAGCTAACGAGCTGGATGATTTCATCTGGAATTTAATATTTGATACGGCATCCCCTTGGGTGCTATGTAGTGGCGGTGACCGCATGAAAGAAAGACTTCCAGGAAGTACAGTTTGGTCGCGCGTAGCCAATGTCGCCGCGCGGATTATAATCAGGTTAAATGCTATTCCTACTATTTGAATCTCCTGTTGATCAGCAAGAAATGTAAACATCGTGTTACTAGTAAAATCAGGAAGGATACATACCGCTCCGGTAATCACATAAATAGCATTACTTTTGCAAACGAAGGTGATGAAAGTTATCAGTGCCGTGATAGAGTACAGGAGGCCAGATTCGACTATAATGCGTATGACGTTGCGCAGAAGCCGACGAGATTCTGGCATATATTCACCACATAATGTGTCCAGCTGGCCTTGCCTTCCAATTTTCCAGACGCGTCGCACCAAGAGACCTAGATTATTCTCCCTGTTTAACACCCTAATGTACAACAATAGTCCCAACTTACTCGTTGTAAGAACGTTGAGGCTAATTGTTAGTCCCCAGAATATGATTCCAGCGGGGCGGAGGTTGGAAGCAGTGACGAGGAGCCTGGAGTGGAGAGTTGCTTCCAAGTAAATCACCCAGAGCGTGGCTCCAAGACATCCGAGCCAGAGCATAATTAATCCTGCGACCACCCGCCATGATTTGCTGTATATAATCCAGCACCTATATATCTGGTTAAAGTATTAATTCGAACTGTCCAGTAAAAGCCTCAATTGAAGCAGTTTCACCAGCATCGCGTCGCCTATCATCGTTTGAACAACGACTGTCACGGACTAAGATCGACATATGTGAATTCCCAATTCTTTCGATGTCATATTTCACGCACCTTGGACACGTTCGTCCAGTTTGAAATATTCAAGTATATTTCCATCGGTCCCCCATGCGCTTCATTGAGGACAAACGCCTTCACCGCCTGCTGGAAGTCCAATACTGTATCGAACGTCGCATTACTGATAAGGACGAACGAAACAAGGACCATGGGCCAATTCACATCTCCCCAGCGTAACTTGGCCCACACCAACGTCTTCATGCAGAAACCAAAGCTGACTAGATGTAGTCCATACAGAATCGACCCGAGGAACAGTCGCGCGAGGTGGGCTTCGGTAACAAGAGTATCAACCATGACCCATATGCACCAGGTAACAGACCGAGTTGACGTACAATTGCGGGCCAACTTTTCATGCCGCTCATGGTTATATACCAGCGTCGAATTAAGCAGAGGTAAATCCTAATCATGCAGTATCGGTACGCTCAAATCGAAACAGCTCACGCTGTCATAAGGTCTTCTTTGGCAGCTAGGAGCGGTTTTCAGGCCCGAGTCACCTAAAATCCGATGCACTCTGCACTAGTTCTGGAGGGAAGAGAGCACTTCTGTATGTACAGCATCGCGTTATACATAGTTTGTCCCTCTGGGGTGTATCTGATGTTGCGACATCACCGCAAGAATAAAAGCATGATAACTGAAATAGACGTAGGTGAAACGGCGGCACCTCGGCTAGCAACTTTGAAATCACTGATCTGTCGAGGAAGCGCTTTCGTCGCCTTTTCGTTTCTTTATCGTTGTGAAGGATGCAAGGAACTTTTTTTGACATCTGCAAAAGACTCAGACATATGGAACTAAACGAATTCCGATAACTCTTCGCTTCATAACGCACGTTTCGCGCATTGAATTGGGCGCCTCAGACAATCGATTTCTGGATAATTCAATATCTGGATGCTGACAAGGAATACAACGGTGAGAGTGGAGCAACTATACAGATATACACGGAGGCTCGCTTCCGGCTTGGTGATACGAATTCTAATTCATGTTTATGGCGTATGATTGAATTATGAAGTTATTAGTTACTGTCTGTGTCTTTGATTTGGCTTTCTGCATCACGTTCAGTCTTTGAAAAGTTGTCCACGGAGTACTGCGTCGTTAGAACGTGTACTTCCATTTTGCTATCCATCGTGCTTGTCACGCCTGGCTGAACGATTTGGAGTGGGACATCCCGAGTTGATCGCCCCATTGTGGTGCCCTCGTTCTGTAATCCGGCCAACATTGAAGCGCGAATAATGATCATGTTAAACGCAATACCGACGATTTGAATTTCCTGAGAAAAATCGTGATGTAAGCGGATGAACGTTTGTGCACAAGGGAGGAAGAAAAGTTTCTGAAAAGTACGTACGGCATCCGTAATGACATAGACTCCGCTGCTCCCCGTCACGAAGGTGACAAAGGTGATGAATGCTGTAGTACTGTAAAGGAGACCAGACTCGACAATAATTCGCATGACATTGCGCAGAACGCTATGTGACCCTTTTGTTCTGAGGTTGGCGGCGTCGAAACTTGTCGTGTGTCTTTTGTTCGACCGGTCTACAGACCAGATACGCCAGAGCAGAAGTCCTGGATAGGAAGTTGAATATCAGTTCCGGCTTTAGATGAACTTAATGAGCACGCACCGGTGGTAATCACATTTAACGAAAGAGTTAATGCCCAAAAGGATGTCCCAGCTGGTAGGAGTTGACTTGCGCTAACAAGCACCCTGGAGTGAAGTGTAGCTTCTAAGAAAATGACCCAGATGGTCGATGCAAAACATCCCAGCCATAGAAGTATGGGGAGTGCCACAACGGTCCATGATGAATTATGAATAACCCAGCATCGGTATATCTTTGTGAGAAGAAATACGTTTATTCACTGTAACAGTTTAAATTTGCCGATACTCACTAACATAGCATCGCCGATCATTGTCTGCACGACAACTGTCAGGGACTGAAAAGCCAGAAGTTAGATCCTGTCCCGAATGCTAGAAGGGCTGGAGAAGCACACACCTTGGTCACATTTATCCAGTCTGATATATTCGTAAACTCCTCTGCGGGCCCTCCCTGTCCCGTATAAAACACAAATGCCTTCAAATTGTGGTAGAATCCAAGGACTACGTCGAAGGTTGCGTTGGATAGTAATAACACAGATACCACCAGCATGGCCCAGTTGATTTCGTGGCTCTGTTTCCATCTTGCGCTGGTTGAGGTCAACGCTCGCATGCAGTACCCGAAGGTGATCAGATGGATCCCGAATAGAACAGACTCGACGAAGAGACCCGTAATCTGCGCCTCAGTTATTGGGAAGGGGGCCACCATCGTTGCACGCGTCGTAGCGGAAGGATCGGAAGGATCAGCAAGAGAGTTATCGCTGTGACTTACCCCCCAACTGTTTAAAATACCCGGCTCCGTTACGGTGGGTAAACTCCAGCGATATGCAAAGCTCATGTGAACTGTGATAAGGCGTCCTAAAGATAGATTAAAATTGGGAGGTCATCAGATATTTACCATTCTCTCCTTGACGTTCTGGGTTGTTAGGATACTCCAAAGCCTCTAGTATGTTCTTTGACATTTGAAAGCCACTGTGGGTAAAAAAAATTCGGTCCACGCCATAAATAAGTTACCGACGCATGCATCCTTTACTGATTCCATCAAGTTTGTGTATTGAAGCCCCGGGGAATATCGGAAAGGGGCAAGGGCAGGAAGTGAAAAAGTGAAAGACGAAAGTGAAAAAGAGACAGTAACCCTTGAAAGGCGTGGCACGGTCAGCACGAGTAGATTAGATTAGATAGTAAAACAAACCGCATCAGGCACGTGCTGGGTCAATTCACCACATATTTCGGTTGAATTCCGTCGATTCCCGTGATGAAAAGAGATTGCTATCACTCGTCTGTTGTTTTTGTCAGCATTTCGGCGAAAAATGGTGCAGCCTCAGGTTAGAAATCAAATGACATGTCACCTTTCCTCCTAACTTCTTCAGTCACGACTTCCGTTCTAGCGTGTTCATCTGTTCAGAAACAGCGCGCACGATATTGATGGCACATTCATAAAACCCAATGAATAGGATTCGAGTCACGGAATAGAGCGAGGAGTGCGGGCGAATGTGACAATTAGATGGACATGTACCATCTATGGAACCACACTAAGTAGGTGAATTGCGCCCGAGTCTTTATCTATTTAAGAGGCATCCGCTTATAACTTAGGTGGAATTAATCAGCGCGCATTTATCATCCTTTTCGACGAGAGCGAAATGCCTCACTTTTTGGACTATCTCCTCCCAGCATTGGCGAAATACTCCTCGAGGACCCTGTTAAAACTTTACGCAGGGACGGAAGACGCTCCGTCATGGACTGATGTTACATATGCCCAATTTCAACATGACATGGAGAAAGTAGCCGGATATTGGATGCAACCCCTTCGAGACGCTGGTTTGGTGCAGAAGGATGTTGTAGGATTATGGTGCGTTTTCTAATTGGCACACTTTCTTTTTGAGAGGTTAAAATTGCGCAGGATAACGGGCAACAAGTATACTGACCTCGTTTCTATGTACGCAATTGCGAGGATCGGTTATACGCCGCAAATGTTAAACAGGTCCATGGCAAACCAAGGGCACCCTGTCGTTAGAGACGTCCTTGCGGCCACGAAAGGAAAGGCCGTTCTGTACGACCGTTATTTCTCCGACTTCGTCTCATCTTTGACGGTCCCATGTATGGAGCTCATCGATATATCTGTAATCCCGGATACACCTACAGCGCTTCCGGAACTTCCTTTTGCTAGCGACGACGAGGTCGGCGTCATCTTCCATACGAGCGGTACAACATCGGGGATACCCAAACCAGTCCCAGAAACACACAAATGGCTGCGATGTCAGGCTCAAATTCAATGGCCAGCTATCTGGCAAGGAGGAGACGGACAAGCCATAGTGAATAATTTAGGATCTTTTGCCAATGTTGGATCGGCCACAAGTAGGTGCTATCCTGTCAATGTACATTCACGTTGAATGACCTGTTGCAGCTGTCAGCTATCTTGGATGGTCTGGTCACTGTTTAGTGCAGACCTCGAAGCCGGACATTGATGCCCCCGAATTCATGGCTATGGTCGCCGACGGGCTAAACCTCGTGATGCTTTACGCTCCTTGGTTATCGAAATTGATAAACGTCGCTCGAGATGATGTGAATGTGCTTAAAGCGTTGCAGAGCATGAAACAGGTCTCGTATACAGGTGCCGCTCTGAATCCAGAAGACGAACAGTGGCTTATAGATCGTGGTATTCACGCAACAGTGAGTTCAGAAATTTATATTAATATTTGACGCCTAATAATAAATACTCTTCAAGGTGATATATGCAACTACGGAAGCAGGTAAGTATTTAATACGTTTCCAGGACGCTTGCCATAGTTAATCTATCAATCCAGGTGGGTGCTTCGTATCCGACATCTCAGCCACAAAACAACTTCCATCCATGCATCTGATCCCTGGAATAAAATGCCAACTGATTCCAACCAGCGGGGTGAATAAGTTTGAGCTTGACGGAGACTCAGAAAAACGTTCTGGAACCGGCCACCTATATGATTGTTTCTTACCGGCGGACGCCGACAACTGTCCTCACCCGTCTATACGTAATCGACCTGACGGGCATATCACTGGAGATCTATTCGAGGAGACTATGCCAGGCTATTACGCGTTCCGTGAGTCATGCTCATCACAATCACGCAAAAACTTTTTTTCTTCAGTGATATTGATGATCCATAACCCAGGTGGGAGAAATGATGATTGGATCAGGACTGGGAAACATCATAGTTTCTGTGATACGAAGTTCGTATCAGCTATCTTTCACTTCATCAGAAATGCATGTAGTTGAGTGACGCGCGGATAAACAGATCTATCGAGGATAATATCCTACAAGTGTGCGCTGACCTCGTCCAGAACTGCGTAGTCGTCGGTCATTACAAACCAGGTGTGGTACTGTTGGTGGAACCTTCCTTGGCGGATCCGAACGATGACGCAGCGATGGCGGACTTAAAGGCGAAAATCCTAGAGCGTCATACGCCGTTTAATAGCAGGCTGTTCATACACGAACGCATCAGCCACCTGTTCCAGATCGTCTCAGTGCCCAGAGGCACGCTTCCGCGCACAATGGAAAAAGGAAATATCAGGTGGGTTTCGCATACTCTCGTTTCATTCAGTATCTGCGGAGAGCAACGTCGCTGAAATAAAATCACAGGCGAAAGGCGACGGAAGATCAAAATACCGACACTTTGGAAGAAATATACGCGAAAATCAAAGCACGTTGGAGTTATTGAACGGAGATTGTAATAGTGTAAGTTAGGTAGCTAGGCTCGACGCGACTTAACGCAGAGTATTACATATCAACGAATTGGAACATAGATGCGTATCCTGTTATCTGTCCAAAGTCGATCTGTCTCTGTGGCGTACTTGGGCGTCACACCGAGTAAAAGACATGGTTCTTGTATTCCTTTGTATTCCTTAATATATTTCAGGGGAGGGAGCGACTGCGGTCCGTCCATGTGTGGCTCAAAGCGCCAGATCTTGAGATTCGACAAGTTGACATGACGAGCAGGTTCTTTCGTTTTTTCATTCAGGGTACCATAATAGTCAATATAGAAGAGTCACTGCCACATGTCAAATAATCGCCATGGGAACCAACGGGATATTTAGCCAACTAAGTCACAGGGCGGCAAATACCGCGCACCAGGTTTAATTCAACTCGATGATATGGATCCAGTCGTCTAATCTTCGAGTTAAACTTTCGTTTGGGCTGCGCATCAGAATTGTATCTCATTTCGTTTCAAAATCCAACCAATCTGGCTTGAAGGGCGTCCGAGCCATATTTATATTACTTCGATGTCAAGAGGGAGAATTACATTTGTACGCTACATTTGTCCGTGGAATACTACATATATGTAAATTAAGGGGGTATCGAAATGGATGTTGAGAAAACTGGTAATGAGGTTGGTTGTACCCGTACACAAATATATATAAGAATAAATAGAGAAATAAATATGAGTGGTAACCGTCTATGCGGTTTACAATATTAGAATCCCAAAGAATTTTTTAGTATTGAATAGGGGCTGGGGTGTGAGCCCTACTTGCGTTCTGGTGCAAAGACCTCTGGACTGAGATACATAGACAGTTGAGGCCCTGATTTTCTGCCGCAGCAAGCAATGTATGTGTGAATCCCAGTTCGTGACTCGATGTTCCTGTGTTTCCTAAGGGACAAAAGAGGATCAGTATCTGAGTAGAGGTACGCAATATGCATCGAAAAATCTCACATTAGACGCTTGAAGTCGGCCGCGTAGCGGTCACCGGCAGCATTTCCAGTACTGCGAAGATACTTGCCCACAGCGTCCGCTATTTGGGCGTCGTTTTGGCAATATTGGCGAACCGGAATATACACCTTTGGGAATGGAACCGTGGTTCGAGGAGTCAACTCGTAATACATGAGAAATCCGGGCCAGTTGCGCTGGGATAATAAGGGCTCGTCTGCTGCAACTCCGGGAAATAAAAATCCGGATAAGTTACGGAATACTGATACTGTTTGGCGCGTGCTTTCGTCGTCGAGTTTACCATCCAGTGTGAGGTGACGAACTATAGCATCCAGGGTGTTCTCGTGAGAGCGGTAGTAAATTTTTATTCTGTTACGAGATGGTGCCAGAGTATCGACCGCTACCATTTCCATGCTGGGACGTAAGGCATCTGGAAGGGAGTCGAGGTATGATGTGACCATCTTCCAAGATTCATCCATCGATCCTAGTTCGCGGATGCAGCGTGTGACGACTTCCTCGCCTGAAGACTGATCGATTTGTGCCCTGAGTTTAGGGATGTAGTAGTATTTACCGACCATCCCAGCCGGTGTAAAATCACAACCTGTTAGGGTGATCAGTCAATCGCCCGACTTGAGACATCTGACATCATATCACATACCTAGGAAAAACTGGGTACTATGTTGTGTCTCGGCCTCATTCTCTGGGACATGAATCAAAGTGTTATAGCAGACGTCGGGCCAGGAATTATCACAGCCCTTCATTATACTGAGCTTGGACATGTCATCAATTGTTCGCTTCCAGGATTGAGGTGGGAGAGATGTGCCGTCATGGGGTGATAACGGCTCCATCGCGAAACGAATTGAGGGCTTGCATTCGTCGCCGTCGATCACATAGATAAACTCTACAGATGTGTGGTCGTCAGATAGCCACGACTTGGGCTCAATTCCCATATCGGAAAAGGCTCGAGGACGGGGACCTAGGAGAGGTATGATTGTCTCGATGTAAAAGGCAATGAAGTCTCTCTGCAGACGAGGAGAACACGACGATTTCTCCAGCAGACGGGTAAAGATTTGGCCAGTGGTGCGCCACCAGAATTCCACATCTGCAGCATTGCTACCTCGCAGGAGCTGTGTACATGAATGTAAGTAAAGAACCTCCAAAAAGTCACACAAAAAGCACACTTACCACTTGGATAAAAGACCAGAGGGCATGAGGTGGAGGAGCGTCCATGATAAATCGTGATACGGATATAGTTGTATTGGACCGTATTAAGGAGGAGTTGATGTTTCCGTGTTTTAACATGTTGAAGAAGGAGGACGATGTGTAGTTGAAATATATGATTTTGAGGGACTTTTCGCTTCCTGTTTATACTTTTTTTCTTGCAGAGTGCGGAGCCGTAGGTGTTTGGACATGCTATGCAATTGCACTGATGATAACCTGGTAATAGATGGAAATATCATTGACGCGACATGTATTAAGATAGTAGCGCTTCAGCTTTCATTCTTGTCGCTCACCGGTCGTTATCTGGAACCGTCTTCCCCTTTACGTTTCCAATTATGCATGTCGGATCTATTTATAGAGAATATCTAAAAGAAAACAATAGGTTATTGTATGGGTAATCTCTCACGCCCAACCTAGGGTCAAGGACGGACGTATTTGTATGGTCGTCTTCGCAATGCAGCTGAGGTCTGTAGCATGTTTATTTCTGCTCGAAAATTTCTGTGCACAGCACAATTCATTTATGGGGGCCAAATACCCCGTGTTCTCTCATTGAGATCTGCCCAGAGATGGACTTGGAAAGAACATCTAAATATAGATAATGACCTGGGAGGGGAGGTTGTTTTAGAAGCATCATGGTATCCGTCTTCCATTTACAGTGGGGTCAAGTAATCCTCATGCACACTAGTACTATTAGTCATATGGATTCGCGCCCGAGACTGATAATCGGCTGACTCGTTCTCCAACCCAAACTCTCATCTTTGGACCCGCACGAATCCAAGAGGGTGTCTCCCTACCCTCGAGAATGTCATCCGAGTCTGTTTCAGAAGAAAAAAGCTCGAAAACGATAGCTCCAGACGCGGAAAGGATTAACGGATCGACGGACGGAAAGAATGCACCCACATCGGAGTTCAAACGGGATTTCAGGTTTTGGATGATCTTCGTTGCCCTCTGTTGCTGCACATTATTGTCTGCTTTGGATCTGGTGAGCGTCTATTTCACCTTTGAAAATGTAAACGGACCATTCATATCCATCAGGGAGGGATAGGAACAGCTGGTCCGACGATAGTTCACGCACTTCACGGAAGTGATTTCACTTGGGTAGCGTCCGCGTATGCGCTTGCCGCAGCGGCTTTCATTCCCCTCAGCGGAAACATGTCACAAATGTTAGGACGAAGGATTGTAATCCTTGGAGGAATAATAGTTTTCGCAATAGGATCCGCTGTATGTGGTTCAGCACGCAACCTGCCCGTGCTTATTGTTGGACGTGGTGCGTGTGGCATCTTTGTTATTGCTCGTGCCGAGGACAGTCAGATAATCAATCATATTCATATCATTTTATGCAAAGCTATACAGGGCGTGGGCGCTGGAGCAATTCAGGCATTGAGTTCAATAATTATCACTGATCTCGTGCCGCTGCGAGAAAGAGGTGTCTATGCGGGTGTCACTGGACTGTACGTCGCTGTACCGTCTCGGACCCTCTTGTTTCGAGATCGAGTGAAGCGTACTGATTATCTTTTTCTTCGATATCTATCTCCCATTGTGTAGCATCTGGACAGCGGGTAGCGCTACAGGACCATTCATAGCCGGGGGTCTGAGTCAACACGCCACATGGAGGTGGCTGTTCTGTGCGTAATTGTTGTCGTCGAGGATTGACATCTACGCAAATAGATGGACATGGTCTAATCTTCCTTTATAGACCTGAATTTGCCGCTTTCGGGCTTGGCCTTGTTGGTCGTAGGGACATTTCTCCATTTGAAAGGGCCAGAGGGCAGTATTTGGGAAAAGTTGGCGAAAGTGGATTGGATGTAAGTTTCTGGCAGTACAAGGATACCAATCTATTCCTCCCTTCAAAGTATCGCTAACTGTTTACCTGTATGTTGCAGTGGCAACGTACTAGTCATGTCTTCGACGTGTTCGTGCATGATAGCACTGACATTAGGTGGTATTCAATTTCCATGGTCGTCAGCACGGGTATTGACTCCACTAATTGTCGGCATGTTTGGATTCGGATTAACACTCGTATACGAGTCTGTGTGGCCGCAATACCCGGTGGTACGTCTATGGCGTACTCGGATAAACCTTGCTTTAATTGATTGTAATTATATGCGACGATGAAGATCCCATTGAAAGCTCTTTCGAACAGAACGAGCTTCGCTGGATACGTGGGGACCTTTTTGCAGGGGATGGTAACACTGGGAGTTGGCTGTAAGTACACTGCATTTTAGGTTACACGTCTTGATCAATTGACTTCTAGCAGTTTACTTGTTAGTCTAAGTTTTGATTCAACTTCAGATCGTATTGGACGTTGCCCTACCTATGTTGATGATGATGATATTCAGACCAACATGGTTTCAAGCCGTTAAAGGAGCCAGCCCGGTTGAGTCTGGGTTGTATTTCTTACCATTGGCAGCAACGATCTCGCCGTCTGCCATTGTTCAAGGTATCATCGTCTCCAAGACGGGGTATTATCGCAGCGTGGTGGGTGACAACGACTTCGTATTTCTTTCTTCTTCTTTTTGATCAAGCCTCTGATTCCGCAACAGAATCTGTTCGGCTGGTGCATCACTCTGCTCGGAACCGGCTTGTTGATTTCTCTCAAACATGGTACCTCCATCGGACTTGTGGTACTATACCAACTATTCATGGGTGTAGGAATGGGGTTCTTGTATTCGACGACAGTACGTGAAGACTTCAAAACGTGGATTAACAAAGGAAAAATTGACTGATCCTGTCTTTTCAAATTTATTTATTATTTTAGTTCCCTGTCCTCGCGCCACTTTCCCTTGCGGAAAACGGGCCAGCGGTGGCGTTCATGACGTTTCTACGTCAGTTTTCACAGGTATATATTACGTTTGAATATCATTTACGTCCCAGTCACTGGTCATGAGTGGATACTTATTAGATCTATTAGGCATGGGGCGTCGCTGTTGGTGGAACGATACTTCAAAATTCACTGAAGAGCAGAGTACCGGCAGATCTCCTCAATACGGTCGGTACTTCAGCTACGGGTCAAATTGCGTATGCGATTGTGCCTGTAATATCAGGCTTGGATCTGTCCCTCAAGAATCAAGTCCAGGAAGCGTTTGTGGAGAGCTTCAAGCGTGTCTGGATCGCATTTACAATTTGTAGTGCGGTAGGATTATTGAGCTTCTTCATCATGAAGAACTATCCGTTGAAGAAGACAGTAGACGGGAAGTGGGCAATTGATAGAGAAAGGAAGGCGCTCAAAGAGACAGGGGAACTGATGGCGAACGGGCGAACGGTCTAATATAGAACCTATGACTTACCGACGGCGTGGAAAGGATTTAAATGGTTCGGATTGAGAGCATCATTTTATAATTTAAATAGATGATTTTAACATATTCCCAGTCGTGCCTACATACTTATGTTGGATCTTGAACAAGTAGCCGGACAACGATCTTAGATTTCTAGGTACCTCGTTCTGTCCTGATCGTCTTCTGATCGTTGTGGTCTAAAATGCTTTATCGTAATTATGACCGTGTAACAGGTGTAAGCTGTGCAGTGGGCTGAGCTGAATCATTTCGATAATCGTCATGAAAAACAAGTGGGATATATGTATCAATAATGGTGATTTGTCTCATTTCCCCCTTGATTAGACCTTGGGGTGATGAAGGTACAGCTATGACTATCCCTATCTGCTACCTGCTGGAATTGAGTGTATACTCCTGAATGTGTTACGGTAGTAGCATCATCTAGGCTGCGCAAAGCGCTAACCGTCTCATTTGGGACCTTATCCAACAATATAATATTACTAGGACGCTGAGGCACATGAGCTCAAACGGATTCTGGTTCATTATAATAACTGTAGTTACATACACGCGACAGATAGGGTATGTAATCTATTTTACAAGTTAACACGTAATGACAGTATATGGGAGGAAATAAATTATTGCAACCCTGAATGATGTCCAAAATGCTCCAAAAGAAGAAAAATCAATCACAAAAATACAGAGGGAGGAGGGGAGGGATGCGAGATGCGAGCTTGAGAGGAGGAGTTAAGTATGATATACTCCTCCTGGGAGGTTTTCTTGTGGTGAGTCAAGGCAGATAGAAGGAGTAGAGGAATGGAGGAATGGATTCGAAGGAAATCTAAAATTGAAATGAAGACGAACGTACTAACCCAATATCCCAACAATGACGACGACATCATTAATTTATGCTACGAGTTTTCACCGGCTGCTATGCCTTTTTCGCCTCTTCGACTTTGAACTCTTCAAGCTAAGAGAGCTGACCATCCCACGTAGGGATAGGTTTCCGAGGAATGATGAACGGTCATAGTCCGAATCATCATCATCTTCGCTAGGAGGACGTGATTGATAGCGATTCTGCGTTATACACAAGAGGACCGTTAGCGCTGACAGAGAAGAGGGATGAGTCAAGGAGTTGAAAGAGGGATAAAGTAAAATAAATGAAGAAGGAAAGAGTTGGAGGTATCCAAAGTTAGACGTTAGCTCACCATGTACTGCACATTTTGACTGCCGCCAGGCATGACGACGTATCCACCATTGTACGGGATAATCATGGGTTGCATAGAAGACTGTACAGCTTGCGCGTACTGCACTGGCATCGGCCCAGGATGTGAGCTGTATCCTTGCTGACTGTGTGAATACGATTTCGAATATGAATGCTTAGACGACGGCCGAGAAGCGACGTTCGAATAGATCGTATGCGATGACGAGCGAGAGAAAGGGGGAGAGACGACCTGCTGCTGAGGAGCCATATACGTAAATGGGTATGATTGCATTTGACTCTGATTCATCATTGGCGGCGATACGAGTGGGTGTGCGAGTTGGTGCTGTTGCGCCTGATACCCGATGAACGACTGCCCTGATGTGCTCGCCACAGGAACGTTCATAACCGAGGGGGGCGTGCTCACCGACCGTTGGGGGACAGGAGCATACGAGAGCCCATTCGGCATCATGGGAAGGGCGGAATGCGTCGTATGAGGGCTCGGACGAAGGCTCTTGCTGCCGCTCGCATGATGACTGCTTGAATGATGATGCTTATGGTGCCGTTTGCTCCCACTGGCATATGTCGGTGATATCACTCCGTTGGGCATGGCGTAGTACGCGGGGTACGGTTGCGGTTGCGGCGCCGCCTGGGGAGTTTGGTAGGGGTATTGGTACTGAATGGAGGGGTACTGTGCCTGCGGTGGAGGTGGTGAATAGAACGTCTCCGACGGTGGGTGTTCACCGGGTATTGGAACGAAGGGATTGGCAGGATCATGCTGTTGCGTTTGCTGCACCCAGTCTGCAATCGCAGCTTGTTTCGCAAGATGGCGTTCCAGCGCATCAGGAGAATAATCGTACTCTGTCATATGACCAGCGAAGGGCGTTCGACGTCTTATGAAAGAGTGAAGATAGAGAAAGAGGCGAGGAGAGTGTAACGGGAAGAAAAGGGGAAGGGGAAATGTGTGGCGGTCGTCCTGGAGTGGACGTGAGATAAAACTGATCAAAAGTACAGATGAAGAGCCGGCGGATTTTGCCTCGAGGCGATCCCCAAAGTGATAATGAGGTGTTGCGGATGACCTTCTTTCCCAGAATGTCTAGCGAAACGTCAGAGAGCTACAGGTCGAATGCACACCGATCGTGGGTCTATTAATCCTCTGGCAAATTTGGGGTGGGCTTCATATACTGTCGGCTTTCGCCAGAGCACAATTGAGGCGTACGCTTTGAGTCGAACGTGGACTACCGATACCTGTACAGTTAGTAATTACTAGGATGTGAGCTATGTGGGCCTGGAGACAATCACAAGAACATTCACGCACTGTACAATCAAATCGACTGACTCGAATAATTCTTCCCGGAACGCTTTGAGAGCTAAAATGCTCCTATACCCTCGTCTCCAGAACCTGGCAATGTCGAAAGCAATGTTCTGACTCAACAAGAAAGAGAGGAAGAAAACGGAGGTAGGAGGCGGACGTCGTGAAACGTGGATCGCAACCTAACGCATATTTATATCCTGCATCTGCTGGCAGGCGGTACGCCGCCAATTCAAGAACAATGAACCTACTTTAAGAGATCAATGCATCTGAAATCATCAGGCTGGGCGGCCCTCCATTCTTGGTGGCACAAAAGAGCACGAATGGGCAACGAATGGGAGCAGCCTAACGCTCGACCGCATTGTGGCCCTAGGCCACAGTGCCTCTGCGCGTGCGGCACCACTATAACAGATGCAATACTGCGACAATGCCCAATCAGGAAAATAGTCGGACCATACCGTAACCTTAAATTCACCCTCTCTACTCTATGTTGGTTGCGACACCTACAGGCAGTCACTCTCAGACGTGCTTATTACGGCTTCTTCCGGCACCCGGCAACCAGTAATGCCGCCGTTTGCCTTTTGAACCTTCCTTTCTCGGAAAATGTGGGCCCAGGGCGAGGGCACTGTCTCAAGGCGGACAGAAATGGGGATTGCTTCGGTAAAATAAGATTACATGCTGCGGTGGGGAATGTCTCATTTTTGGGGTCTACAGCTTCAATATTTTCAAGGGTTTTGTCAATATTTGTGGGTCAGCCCTGCCCATTGCGTTGCATCAATGTATAAGTGCGTTAATTACTGTGCGGTATTATCGCCTACCCTTGCAATTGGGAGGATGTGTATGTTTTATTGATTGAAATGGAATACAATATGTAAAATTAGACGGGTTTTTTACTTATATTTGAACGTCATTCGCATATTTAGAGTACAATTGTTGTTCCAAATCCGTTTCGTTTATTAATTTTTAGGCTTGATTTCGATGAGGCTTATAATGCTTTACTTCTGAGCCAAGTTAGATAGTCGAGAATATACATATATGCCGCGGATCATACTACCTTAAGCACTCATTCATTAACACTATAATTGATGAGTAAATACATATCTATGCCTGCGTCATTCTCATTTCAAGATCTCTTCGTACTCGATGGCAAACCAAGTTGTCACGCGCCTCACGCATCAATATTAACTTTACGCGTGCGAGAAGTCGCGAGAAGTCGACCCACGTGACGGAACTTTGTACCTCGAAGAGCAAGACAAACTCAATAGCTCGCTTTAGTGTTCAAACGTTCACACCGGCAGTACGAATGGTTAATTCATTTCTCTAGATCTCCAGAATATTTCCTACTTAATAATTAAGTAAACGTCCGATTGATAGCCTGAAGATTATACATCCTTGAAGCAGTGTAAAGTGCTCTGTCTCGGTACTAAGTCATCATCGAAGGTCAAATCTCGGTGTTGATGGCAGTCATGTTTAAAGTTTATAATTTAAAATCTAACATCTATATGCATGCGTGATATCTACGTAGTTCCGTCGATGCATCTAAATTTCTCCGAAAATGCGATGAAAAGTCGACCAACTATCTGACCATGCTGTACGAAGACAACGGTTTATTAGTACGGATGGCTCCTCAGTAGTCAGTGCTTTGTATTGGGCTCAAGGATTGTTTGGATTGGCGCCTGCAATCATGAAGTTATGATTGGACTCACTAGTATATCCCAGCAATCAGTACTAGTAGTACAGCAGCATTACGAGACATATAAAACGATTATGAGTAACTCCGTATTGTTGCAGCGCAGAAACTTGTTTCTTCTCTTTGTTCCAGACGACCATGATGTGAAAGTACCTGTATTCTTTTAGCATACGCCCACAACCTACTCGTGATATGGACACGTCCTAACCACAGAAATACAGAGCCAGGAAGTAGTATAAATAGGTATTAACCGTAAAAGGAGACATTACAGCTCGTCACGTACGACGGTACTGGGATGCTGCAAGTAAATCGAAGGAAAGCACTAGCTGCTAGTGATAGGGACGAGGGAGAACATTCAATACTCTGCGCTCAGCTTCGATATTTAGTAAAGTATGCATGCTACTTAGAGATATTGATGTTCGAGATCAAATCAACTTGTAACTTATGATAGTCACGGGTGTTGTATGGTACATCGGCATTGCGATTTCATTGACTTTGTGTACAAAGTTCTTCCCTTCACGCGGAGCCAATGAAAAATGCACATCTAATCTTATCATGTTGGGACAATTATCCATTGATGACATCATTCCAGGTCTCCAGTCCAGTCTTCCACAGTACAAAAGTCGAATGTAACGTTTCCTCCAAACACCCGCAGGACAACAACAAAAACTGTAACTCGTTTCACCCAAGAACAGTGTCATGACCAAGACGTACAAAGGAAGCTGCTATTGCGGCGAGGTGCGGTGGAAGATTGACCTGGGAGACGCCGCGGAAGGCCGCACGTCGTTGTGTCATTGTTTGAATTGCAAAGTATGCTGAATCTTGCTCCTTCAACACCCTTTGACCACCGACTTCAATTTACGCTACGTTCTTTTCACCGTCCCGTATAATGTATTAACTCAAATGGCCCCAGAAATTCTTCGGCACTGAACACGGAACGACCACCAAAGTGCCGTGGACGTCCTACACGCTCCTACCCGACTCACACGAGCCCCAAACCCATGTATCATTGACAGACCAAGGGCACAAGCTCACTCGAGAGTTCTGTGCGAAGTGCGGGTCGCCCATACGCGAATGGGGCGGCGAGGCGGAGGGTAAGTTCACTTACGTGTGTTATGGGGGCTTGGACGACGAGGGAAGGAGGGACTTGGCACCGACGGCTGAGTTTTGGGTTGGGAGGAGGGACGGGTGGTGTGCCGATGTTTTGGGAGATGGTGAGTCTGCTTTTTGCTTTAGATTAATGTATAGGAGGATGTGGGCTGATGGTCATCCTCCCTTTGGTTGCGTTGGAAGATGTTTATAGACAGGAGAAACCTGGAGTTGTAATAAGTAATCCTCGTAAGAGCGGTCACTAGTGGGTTGAGAACATTTACAGACTATAATTTCTTTGCCAAATTGCGCGCAGGTACACGATGCCCCAATCTAACTTAGTGGACGCTTAATTGAATGTCGTGTGATTTCACAAAAATTGACGTTCAACGACCAGCAATGTGTTTTATTCGTTTACAACTCCTGATAATAATCTAGTACTTTCACTATGTATACTTCGAAGGTGGCAGTCAACTTGACCGAGCTTCTTGTTTCGCTACGGCGCTTATGTGTTCGATATTCACTCATATGCAAAGAAAGAATAAAGAAATTTGTAAGATAAATTATGACGACTCTAAGGATGGAATGAAAATCGTGATTCGCCTGCGTGAGTATGGTACAGGTTAATAGCGATGGATGGTTGTGCTAAGTTCTTTATTCGCTCAATAGAGTAAATCCAACATCTCCCTTCCAATTCATCCACGTACAAAAGTTGTTCAATCCCCTTTCCCAGTTCCAGTTCGTAAACATCATCAAGCAACTTTCTTCCGCATAGATAACCCCTTCATTCCTTAATCGTCCTTCATCCTTCATCCTTCCTTACGCCGCTCCACTGTACTCTGTTTTTCCTCATGCGCCAAGCCTCAGGCGCACGCCCCGACTTTATCCAGTACCGGCACACTTCAGAGCTAGAAAGTCACACAGACTCCCTGAATCTAAGGCGTCATATATCTCGCATGCCCAGGCGGCAACACATCCGTCTCGCCCAGTGCCCATGAGCCATTCTCCTGCTCGCGGAGCCATACCATCTCGCGTTGCATCTCCACCAATACGTTTCGCGTGCTTCCCTGACCTTGGCCTGATGGAGCAGAGGTCGAGCTTAAACTTGCATTTGAGTTGGACCGCTCGTGCATGTCGCGCATCTGCACTTGGAGCATTGAGATGCGCGCCTTGAGGGTCTGTTGTCGTGGTGTGAGGGCCCGCACGGGCTGCAGGGAAGGATGCCGCGGGCCTGTCGTGGTGGTAATTGTCGTCACGGCGCCCGAGTAGGAATGCGAATGCGCAGAAGCAGAAGCAGGTGCAGATGATGGTGGTGGAACCGAGGATGGAACGAAGGGAGGCGGGGAGGTGGGTGTGGGTGGGATCGGAGGAACGGGTGCTACTCGGCGGATGGAGGGTCTTGGGCCGCGTGGGGATGTTAAGAAGGAGGAGGGTACGGGTGCAGGACGAGCAATGGACGCTTCGAGGTCAACATTGCTGTCTAATGAGCTGCTAGTAATGTCGGTGGGTACGTCGGGGTAAGGGCTCGTGGGTGAGCTTAAGCCCTGCTCGAGGTCGATGTTAGAGGAGGAAATTGCGGAGTGCGCGTGTGAGTGGGATGTTGAATGTGATTGGGAGTGCGAATGGGAGGATGATCCAGAGATGGAGAAGGACGCTGCATGTGCTTGGATGGGTGGAAGGGTGGGTGGTGGTGACGGGGTCCGACGAGGAGAGGGACGCACAGGGACAAGTGGTCCACCTGCAGAAATAGGCATGGGCATTGCAACTGGCGCAGTGTGTCCATGAGCATTCGTACTTGAGCTCGTAGTGGAATATTGAGATTCGGAAGTAACACCTGACTCCATCGTGTTTACCGACTTGGGTGAGCCAGCGACGGAGGGCTCGAATGGGTTTTCCTCATTTCCATTTCCATTCGCATTCATGGTCGTGGTCGTACGCGCACTCTCCCCACTCGGCCTCGTAACCTGAATCATCGTGGGCGGACCAACAAGCTGCGTCATCGAAGGTGGTGCAGACGCAGGTGGCGGGTGTCTCGAGAGCCGGCGCTGTACCATCATGTCGCGGTGAAATGTGAGGCGCTTCTTGATTGATTTACGTCGGCGGTGGAGGAAGACGAGGAGAATAGCGAGGAGGGAGAGGAAGAGGATCGCTCCGACTACACCTCCTACTATGGCGGGTACGTTGAGTCGGTTGGAGGTTGCGAGGTTGTCCGAAGGGAGCCTGTGGATTGGATTGATGTGAATTAGAGGTTGGAAGGTAGGGTGGATGGGATGCTTACCGTGTGGAACTTGGGCTGCTGCTGGCGGACCTGCAGGACATAATATGGGTTAGATGTAGTACGAGCGTTGGTTGTTTATAAGGAATATGTTGAGAGCTTGAAAGAATGAGACGTACGAAGGTAATACCGTGCTTGAGGCTGAACTCGAAGAGCCATCGGTCGCAGTTGGAGTTGTCGGAAGGCTATATTAGCATAAGAAGATAAAGAAGTGTTTTATTAGCAATGTGAGCAGGGGATATTATGAGTGCACTGCGTTGAAACGTAGATTGACGAGAATAGTCTGATGATAGAAAGTACTACTAGGAAATAGGGAAGGAGAAGAGACACTCACGCCGTTGAACTCGTGGCAGGAGGTACTGTGCTTGATGGTATTGGTGATGATGTGGCTGGATCATTCAAAACGACTGCAAGCACAGCGTTACTCGTCCCTATCAAGGTATTTCGTGGGCTCCTTATGACTAATCTTAGCTTTGGGCACAAATGAATGTACATCAGGAGAAAGAGGAGCGTACCCAGCGACTGCTTTCAATGTGAATCCTCTGTGTGGAATAAGGATATGTTAGTCTAGTTCGGGTTCAAGTAAAAACCAGGCGAACAGTGACCAACGATAAATGGATCGTGGAGAGGATGCATGTAATCAAGAGCACCGACACAAAATAACTTACCCAGCAGCGGGAAACGTAACCATCCCCGTACCAACATTGACTCCAGCGTCCACCTGAATATTTGCCAATGCGAGACCAACGTCCTGCTCGGGGTCGACCTGGACAAAACGGAGGTCGAAGGAGAGCGCATCAGTGCCGTCTGTGCCGGGTTCGCGGGTCCAGACGACGAGCGAGGGCACGCCGACAACGGAGCGCGTAGAGGCGATTATGGAGAGGGCGAAGACGTTAGTGAGGAGGAGGGAGAGGGTCGTGGACCTGTGTGGTAGAGTGTTTGATTAGTTTGTGATGGAGGAAGGCATTTTTGGAGGATTCAATGAAGGGTGAACGGGAAAGGGGGACAAGGAAATACGCACAGAAGAAAACATTTCATTGCGAGAAAAAAAGAAAACCGTAAAAAGGTCGTAATAAGACTAGCTCTTGCACCAGGCAAAGAGTATTACGACGTAGGGGACGTATAATTCCGACGAGCGCACCAGGCGTTTGAAGGGAATTATTTCTTTGAGACGGCCAGCGTCGTTGAAAGTTCTTGAAGGAGGGGTTGGTGGACGTGGTCGACCAAAGGACTCTCCTGCGTTTAGCGAACACACGATGTGGGTAACTTGCGGGCCCAGCGCACCTGCGAATGGCAGGTGGAAGATTCAAGCGCCGCTAAGTGAGGCAGGGGGGGTAAATCTTCGTGTTTCGTGTTGCAGCTTACATATGTAAGGGGGGATATGATATGATATGATGGGAGGACACTGGATTCGGCGATGAGGGTGATCCCGGTTGGTAACGTAAAATTGCTAAAACAGTTACTCTTTTTGATGGTTGCAATCAAGTTGCGGAAAAACGGAAACAAGCATGTAGGTTGTGACTGCGAGTAAGTAAGTACATTGCCATCTTTTACTATAAGTTTGCCTCGTCGTGAGCTTCGTTGTGATCGTAGCCTGGCTTAGGGTGCAAGCTGCAAGGCTGACAGTTGCTATCTGTCTGACAGATAAAGTCGACTCCTGTCCGTGGTCTGATTGACAAAAACTTGATGCATAGTGATGTATATGTGATGGGTGAGTTGATGGGTGTAAACTCGACGTTCGTGGTTGTGAGTCAGGTCAGAGTGAGAGAAACTTCTGAGAAAGGGGAAGGGGAAATCCAGACCGTGTAAATTGAATCTAAACGGATCACTTACTTGGGTCAAAATAAGAAACTCCGACAACTGCATTTTCTGCATTTTTTCACCAAATTGTGAGCCAAATTATGTGGCGCCGGATTGGCGTGTTTCTTGCCTTTTTTACTCGATTCAGAAAGCATCCATTGGGGCCACGGCCCACTGGCAAGTCCCATTGTGCATTGGCCGGGATTATATAAAATGCGAACTGGCACCTTTTCTTCTCCTTCAGTGACCATGCCTATTCTTTCAACACTTCATCCCGCTGGTGAAAAGAACATAACACGGAAATTCTCTGGCACATCTTCAAAACCATGACAGAAGACATGGGCATGACCGACTACCACTCGGATGGCCGTCTCGACGTCGCACGTAGTAACTCACAAGTATGCCACCAATGGCGCACTCTAATGTTGAGCTCCGCTTCGATTTGGGGTCGTCTTCTGTCTATTCATCTCTCGTACCGGGAATCACTGTGCGTTCCTGTTAAATGGTTGTCTCTGGTTGTAAAGAGAAGCGGAACGTCTCTCTTGTGGATCAAGCTAGCAACGACTGCAGGAACTCTTATTTCCCCCCCATTGCGGAATTACCGCGCGACGTCGCAAGGGAAGAAGGACGCGCATTCCTTACCAACTTGCTCAACGACCACTGGGAGAGAATTGAACGCGTAGAAATTCAGTCTTGTGATAGGCAATCGCCCTTGATAGATTTTGAAAGCTTAATCGCGTTTCATCGTCCTGCGCCTATGCTAAACACTTTTTGCATCAGCATCGCTCAGCCAAATGCGCACCTACTCTCTGCGAAGGAGCTATTCGCACAAAAGACTCCTCGACTACGCCACTTCGAGGCACAAAGTAACTTCGCCTACAACATCTTGTCTCCCTGTTTCGCGTCCTTGCGCACGCTGACCACTACCGGCCGGCTTGCGGACATTTTGACGGTCTACGATACTCTCCGCATGTTGAAGATGATGCCACACCTAGAAGTTCTCGGTCTTTATCATGAGATGTTCGACATCCTTCCCGACTCTTCTGATGGATCCACGCCATCCCGAAGTTCAAATATTGTTACGGAGAAAATTAACATGCCACACCTCGTAGATCTAGAGATCCATTCCACGCTCAGGAACTGTAAAAAGATCATTGACCATACGAGTTTGACCTCCTCAACTGGGTGTTTATTCAATATCAAAGCTCTTAGTGGTGATATAAGCTCCAGCGACGCGGAATTTGCTCACTTCATAAAGGAATACTTCGGACCCATCTTACGGAACAACTTCAAGCTCAAGTATACGGATCGAAATCGGCCTGTGCGATGCATTTCTATTGGCATGGATGAGTCGTCTTTTACGCTTTCCGATAGTGATTATAACCAAGCAATTACCTCTCCTTTTCGTACGATTAGTATGCACGTCCCGACATCAATCAATGGACCTAGTATGGACCGATTACTTCTAGTCCAGGAAGAACTTTCGACGAGCGATATATTCAAGGAAGTCACTACTCAGAACTCGAACATCCGCAATGGAGGATGGACCAATACTCGACTTATAATCGGTTCCTTCTGTCCATATTCACGTCCGCTACGCATTTGATCATTGGGTACCTGAGCGAGAGCGTGCTTCAGGATATCGTGATGCTTGAAAAGGTTATATGAATGATTTTCGGCTTCCAAAATCCATTTGCGATTATGACGATGAAGAGGAAGAGCTATGGGCGGAAGACTCGGAAGACTCGTTTTCTGATCGATTTTCCCCCACGGTCGAAGTTCAAGAAAGAAAAGAGGATCATGACAATGCGGGCGACCAACTCCAGAGTAGCGATATCGCCCTCGAACGGCACTGTCTCGCTCGTCAAGCACGCGCCTACGCAAATAACCCGGCTGGAGGAGCATGGTTTATTGACGGCACACCCGTGCACACTGCACCCCTTCCAGTCCTGTTTCCACATCTCAAAAAGCTGACCTTTCAGGCATTCCACGAGGGACCAGACGGCTGGTTGTCCATTGAGTGGTACGATTTCGCAGCTAGTCTGTTTTATTTCCTCCATGATCGGAGTATACGCGGTATCCCTGTCGAAGAAGTTGAGATGACTGGGGAGCTCCGCCATTTGGAGGGATTCCTTTTTGTGTTGAATTACTTCGAAGGATTGAAGGTCTCTTGGATTTGCCCATAGAGCTTTGAGAGAGAGGCGCATGTATGTACTGGGTATTGATTTTTAGCGGTTCGTACAACTTTGGAGAAGAACCAAGAGTATGTATAGACCTATGGAACTTGGTGTAATTTACGTAAAAAAACATTTTAGATCGATGATTATTTTTTCATATGATGCTTGATAAGTTTATTAGAGAGATTATGTGACGTCTTTCTGTCGGTGTGTTTTTTATCGGCGCTACGCAAGAAGAACATACAGCTGAGGCTATACTCAAGGCGTGAAAAAACACCATCGCCAAAGATAGACTAAAGGTTGTTCAAAAAGTCAGGAAGGCGGGATTCGGATGATAACCAAAATATTACAATTTCTAGGCAGCGACCTGTGAATATTCAAACCTACAAATATTAAAGGGGCTTCTATACATGCCCCCGTCAACGGAGAGTCGTACAATTGAACTAATTCTTTAGTCATTGCGATGAACTCTGAGAGGAAAGTAACGCAGCTTTCTCTTTTGTCAGCTAGCAATTGTGTGGGAAATATTTAACAACTTTAAAAGAAGGAAGGAAGGAAGAAGTGTAAGCGAGAGATAAATCCAAGTCATTAAACCATTCACGAGTTGGTTTAGATACATCTTGTGTATCTGGAAATAAAGAGTCTTATCTACCCCGTGAATGCAATAACAAGCATTGGATAGAAAGATGCCTATGCCCACGAGTATCAACGTCAGTGATGGAGAGTCGCACATTCGACGTTGATTTACTCATTCATTATAAACTCTCAGAGGAGCGCAAGTAACTCAGGTCTTCAAAAAATCTTTCCGAGTCTCAAAATCTCAATATTATATTGAGAAAATCTCGGAAAGCTAGCAATTAGGCGAGAAATATCTAGCAGTTGTACAGGAATGAAGGAAGGAAGGCAGGAAGAGAGCTAGTAAGACAGCGGTGAATTGAGCATTAGACGGTTGACGATTTAGTTAAATGTGATTATAGAGAACATAGTGATCAGCTTGGGGGATCAAAGGTTTGTACTACACAAGTACAGTACGCAGTATCAATGAACGGAGTGAATGGGTAACATTTAGGAGGGAAGCATACATTCGATGTTCAACGCTCAACATTCATTCATTGAACATTCAATATGACGAAGTTTGAGAGGAAATTAATGTTCGGCGACGGCGGTTGCTATGCAAGTAGTATGCCCGAAGCCAGTTCCATTTGGAATATTTAAAATACGGACTCCGCGTATGGACTGGAGCTGAAATCTGTCAGAACTTGGAGAGGCGGGTAGGAGGGATGCTTCATCCATAGCGACTTTGAAAGAGAGAAGATTATTGCATTTGATGGTTGATGAACATGAGTTGACGCAGAGTATACATAGCTCGCGTTCGTCAGTTAATTTCGGTAAATTTAAGGATCGGTGGGATTGCCCATCGAGCTAGCGAGCTATATATATAAAGATTTCTTTGGAATATTTAAAATAGGTCATATTTTGAGAGTTGGTGGAATTTTAAGTACACGGACAGCTATAGACGGAAACAGAAGATGGACAGAGTTTTTATTGGGACGTACAGAGCAGAAACTGTCTGCCACGACGAGACACAAGGGATGCCGATCCGGGAGGGGATAGCGGAGTTGGAATAATTATTTTTAGACTCCGTTTGTTCTTGAGGTATTTGTCATCAGTTTTCAAAATTGACGTGAGTGTTCCTTTTCTTATACTCTCCTTCCTCCTCTTCCATCCAACAACGACAACTCCAACAATCTCGCGATGGGCAGGAGAAAGATCGAAATACAACCCATCACCGTGAGTTTCTCTTCTTCTTCGTCACCGCTCGTATCGCGAAACCCGGCGCCGCTGCTGTGCATGTCAGATATGAGCGTTCAGTGGCTCTGTTCCCCCTCCTTTTTTCTCGATAATCTCGTGTATTGACGTTCTTTCTGCCTTTTAGCACGAGAGAAACCGCTCAGTAACATTCCTAAAGGTACGCAAACCCCTCCTTTTCGTATTTCGCAAAATACTATTTTTGTTTACTGATGGTCTTGGCATTCTTTCTCTATTCTTAACAATTTACCACCTGAACTCGCTGCCTCGCCGCCGTTGCTCGCCTTTTGCTCGCTGTTGGGATATGTTTAGAGGAAGAATGGGTTGTTTAAAAAGGCGTACGAGTTGGGAGTGCTATGCTCGGTCGACGTAGCAGTCATCATCTTTGGTTCGTAAACCCCACTCTAGTTTCGTACCCACCCTCTTTTTTTTGGCACACATGCACACACGCATGTCAGGGCTTCCATAGACTAACCCGCTACCAATATGAACCCTTGTTCTATTTTTATTCATGTTATTCCGTCGTGCTAATCTTTGTCTGTCTTTATTATTATTATAGAGGACCGACCGGGGCATGAGCTCAAGTTGCACCAGTATTGCTCGGGCGATATCCGAGAAATCGTGCAGAGGCAGATTAGGGTATGTTCTCCTCTTCATCATTCATCCTATCTTTCTATTCGCTTTCTTTACCCTGAACCTTGCACGCCTCCTTTTTGACGCCCACCGATTCTTATCGATGCTATCTATGACTCATTGATTGTGATATTGCTTGTGCTGACATGTTTACGTTTTCAATTCATACAGCATCAAGGCGAAAAAGACTTGAAAGGGCCTGTTGACTTTTCCGCCTCGGCGACGATCAAGTTTGACGAAAACGGGGACGGAGATGATGATGTGGATGTTGACGACGAAGAAGATGTGCCCATGATGCCGTCGTCGGCGAGGTCATCGAGGAGGAAGAGGTCCTTGGCCAACATGACGCTGGCGAGTGATTTGGAACAGGGAGACGTACGTGTTTTATTTTATTTTATTCTATCATTTTTATTCCTTTACTGAATCCAATACCTACAGGCCGATTATCTTCCACCTGGATCTCGTCGGAATGGCGGCGGGGGTGGCGCTGGTGGCCCAAGCCATTCGTCCCATCTTCCGCCCCCACCAATGCACTCGCACCATGCTCACAGTCGGCTCGACTCAAACAGCGGCTTGGGCTCCTTACTGCCCATCTCGAACGATAGAGGCTCGAGCCTCCGCGACAACACCAACAATGCTTCCACCTCTTCCTCTCATAACCCTCGTTCGTCAAAGCGGCAACGGAGTGCATTGGACAGTATGGACCCAGGAAGGCGCACCCCAGTCCGTGATATTATGGCTTCTCAAGGACCTCCTCCGGAGCTTTACCTTCCCGAACAGTCCCAGCCGGCGCGATTCAACAGGCAGATGAGGCATGCACATAATATGCCCCCGCCCAGCACGTCCTCTGGCGGCGGTGCACATTCGCACCCACCGTATAGTCCTGATCCCATGCACGGTGGTGGTGGTGGTCCATATGGTCAGCATAACCCAAACTACACCCCAATGTTCCCAGTTGGTGGACAGGCATCGCCACCACCAAGCTTTATCCCCCTCCATCCATCCCATCATGCGCATCACGACCCGTACGGACCACCGAACGCGTCCTCTAGGGGCTACAGCCCACCACATGTACCTGCATCCCACAGTGGGCCTGGGGGGGCGTATGGTTCTGGACGAGGTGGAGGTCCAGGTGGCAGGTACGACGATGGGCCTGCGTATGACCCGTACTTGATGCGTGCGGCACATCCGCCGTACCATCCTACGCCCCCGCCACCACCTCCAAGTGCGATGCAGCGGGAGCAGAGGCAGCAGGGAGGAGGCGGAGGAGGACCGGATATGTTCGCGGCGTTTTTGGAGGCGGATGAGAGGAGTAGGCAGTCGGAGGCATATGCTGCTTCTGCTGCTGCTTCTGCGGGTGGTGGGTCGAGGATTGGAGGGCCTGCAGGTGCTGGAGGAGGAGCCGGGTTGGAGTGGCCTTCGCATGGACAATCACAGTCCCATGAGACGACTGTGTCGCCGCCGCATGGGCATGGCGATTCGGGAAGAGGTGGTCATGGTATGTTTTTTCTTTCTTTTTTTGTTCGGTTTCTTTTTATTTCATTTGTCTTTGTCGTTTGCGCTACGATTTTTCTTCTTGTCGGACTTGCTTTTCGTATACATTCCCCCTTTTCTTTCTTTCTTTCTCCAATGTTTTCAAAACGCCTGTCTCGCCCGCCCCGTACCGTTCGACTTTTCTTTTACTTTTTTTTATTCCTTTATATATATATATATTCAAAAGAAACAACTAAATCGAAAACTAATTTACCTTTTATTTCTTCTCACCCTTTTCTAGGTCCCGAACCTTCTTCTGAAACGAGCTGGTTCGACATCTTCTCTGGCGCATCGAACAACCCGAACCCGAATCCAGCAGCTGTGCTCGCAGCCGCAGCCGCGTCAGCTGCGAACCGCGGTCCTGGGTCTGTCGCGGGCTCAGTCGGTGGCGGGTCGGTCACAAGTGGATCAAGGCCTGGTACAGCTAGCGGTGGTGGAAATTCGACGAGCGCGAGTATGTCTTGGGAACGTGGGGCTGGTGGAAATGCCAATGGACAGTCCGGGCCGCATGTCTTTGGAGGGGCGGGTGCAGGTGGTGGTTTTCCAGGAGGAAATAGTGGGACGAGCTCTGTAGGGGGCAAAGAAAGGACGTCGAGGAAGAATTCGAAGGAGGTTGCGGGGGAGGGTGGACCTTCGGGCTCGGCGACGAGTTCTAAGAAGACGACGAGTAAGAGCCCAACGGCATCAACACCCGCCACAACGACAACGACGAAGACAACCCCACCGGCATCGTCGAAAGAAAAGACTAACAGCAAGGACAGCGTAAAAGCGGAACCAACGTCCACCTCAATGCCAGCACAGCCACTGACACCTGCGAACACGAATGCACGGGGCGAAAACCAGACTCAAGACGTCAATATGAGCGGTCCAGAGCCTTCAGAAGGGTCATCATCTGCTGCTCCTGCTACTACTGAGGGTGATGGGGCTGGGCAGAAGTCGGCCAACGCGAAGGAGGCGCAACCAGGTAGTGCTAAACCAACGACAACTTAATTTCTTTCTTCGTTATGATGGGATTGAAACGCTGTATTTCTGAAGATGCTCCTGTTGCCTTTTTCTCTCCTTCGCAGTTGGTTACCTTTTTATACTATTAATCTCTTTTCTTTTCTTGTCTCGTCGTCGTCGTCGTCATCTTTCTCCTCTTACGCTGTGCTATTTTATATCTCGTCTTCTCTTTCTCTCTCGCGTTATTTCTTGGTCGCGAAAGTGCGTGTTCTTGTCGTATTACTATCCCTACTTCGTATCGTATATTCCAAATCCAATCTCATAGTTTATATGCCTCATTATGGTGACCCTTATGAGCTTGTGTTGTCGTAATGCCGGTGTTTTCCCTACTTTCTCGGCATGTGGACCTGGTTGTTCTACGAATGTGAGTGATCTTATCATGATATTCATAAACGGCGTACGGTTGTCTTCTGCTGCATACTATCTTCTTTGGACACTGTCATCTGATATCTTCAAATATTGGTACATTGCTCGTAGGTGTTGTGGTACCTATCTTATCTGTAGGTTGATCTTGTTTATATCTCGATACGTGAGAAACCACTCAACTGGAGTGAGGGAATCGGCTCAGGGATTGGCGGTACACGGACATATGTAGCACAAAGCTGGGTCGTAGACGTACTGCGACCGGATCATCTACGACGGGATCATGATTTTGTTCCGAATCATTTTCAGGTCCTTTTAAAACCTTTTGAATAGACTGGAAGTTGCCTTGATTAAGATTTACTTCATCCCAGGATACATACGGATCTAATTCACTCTTGAATCAGTCCAGCTCCTCATTGAACAATAATAAGTCGTCGGAACGCCCGCGGGGCTCTAGTCTATTCTTGCGAAACGCTGGTTTTTTCAATCAGAGAATCGCCAATGAGCCGACTGTATAATGAGCTAGCGCTGATTCGAGGGTAATTATGGGATTCCCCCCCCCCCCCCCAAAGTTGAAACAGATTAAAGAGATTCACGTCTTGCATTCGATCACAATCAGTTTTTTCACTGTCGAACCACCGCCCGGGGACGTTCACTGAAGAGAGTAAACTGTAAAAGTCCGAAGCAATATGGTCTAGTGAGTGTCTCTATACAAATGAGGTCTTGACACATTCTGTAACTATACGATTTCATCTCCTGAATGGTGCCTACTCTTTCCGTCTCTGCGGCCCATTTTTTAGGCGTTTTTGTCGGCGCTATTGTCTTTGGTATCCATACCATAACGCTGGCGTATTGCTTACGCTCATTGACCACGACTGAGCGGGGCTGGAGGCAACGCTCCAACATCAAATGGCTCATGGTCGCCGTTTCTCTGGCCCTGTTTATCATCGCAACCTTCGATATTCTGCTCGACTTGTACCAGAACTTGACCATTTTGGTTTCAGAAAGGAATACGGATATCATCGCCGCGGACGAGAAATTCCTAGACCTATCTGGATGGATTAGCGTCTCAAAGGTGCGTCGTCGTCCGACGAGTAAATTAAATGCGAGCCTCGTGTTTTGTACCCCGAGCTCATCCTATATTAGCTTGCTTCTGTTGTGTTGCAGTCGGCCATCGGGGATGCTTTGCTGGTACGTGGTACCATTTCATCGTGCGACTAAACCTCCGTAGTTTTCATCTTACTCTTAGTGTAAATAGGTATATCGATGTTGGATTGTCTACGACGGATATTGGCCAGTTTTAATCGTGCCGACTTTGCTCTGGGTCGCATGTTTCTCGTCGACGATATGGCTGGTTGAAGCATCCGTTCACTCAAACCCGGGATTTCAAGTGCTAAAGCAACTGCGTCCTGCAGGACTAATTGTGTGGGGATTAACGGTTACGCTCAATGTGATAACCACCAGTACGTATAGTACATATATTCACTCACTAAGTCCTCAGCTAATGATTATCATATCTAGGCCTTTTGCTCTGGAAAATCTGGCGTGTGGTAAGCCTGGACAGCCGGCATACAATTCCAATTTCTTTGCAAGAATGCCCTCGAAAGTCCAGTGTCCTGCAACCAGTCATGCGTATTATTATCGACTCTGGAGTATTGTACACCACGACAGCCTTGATTATGTTCATCACTTTCAGCATGGGGAGCAACTTTGTATTTACCATTACAGCTATCGTAAGCCCAATGACTGCATGTTCATTTCTTGATTTTGACCACCTAACGAGTCGTCTTCCTTGATTTTTATACAGCAAATACAGGCCGTCGGGGTAGCATTTAACCTGATTATCATCCGTGCGGCGAGATTATCAGATCAAGTCCAGAAGAGAGAGAGAGAGGTCTCAGTCCTACGGTTCACGCATTCAACGACAACAACCATAATACAAAGTCGCATTAATTTATAAGAATTAGTTTTCCCTGGAGATATTGTGCCACCTTCAAGTATTTATTTATATGTACTTGTAATTTGTCCTTCTAATGTGCGGAGGGTTCTAACTTCTAAATCGTATATGGACTAATAACCCGGGTCCTTGTAAATTTTAAGAACTTGAGATATTTCGAGGGATTGAAACACTCGGGATGCGGATGCGGAGGGATGCTATTCGAATTATTCCTGTGAGTGCTGGAGGCACTTATGTAGATTTTGTGTGGCAAGTTATGTGCGTCATCTTAAGGAAGGTTATCAATGGGCGCTAATTTCACGATCAATCATGTACCGTGAATGCTGTTCTTCGGCGTGCCCGGATGCATCGCATATAACTGATATGTACAAACCCCATGGGCTACAGACCCGGGAATTTGTTTATACTACTTATATTCCAATATTCCGTCAAGTCGCATGGTTTATAAAATTACAGAATATGCAATCAAGCTGAATGGTGATTAAAATATTCACTGCGCAAATTACCGAAACCCCGTCGTGTTGAGGGTCGTGGGAAAAAATCAAACAGGCATCGACTTGGATTCTTTCCATCATGATCGTTTGAACGTTTTCGTTACCTCAAGGCCTCACTATTGACATTGACAACCAAACGTCCAATGAACTCGTTTCTCCTTTCCAACCTTATCTCGATGAAAAGTCGCGAACGGAGGTGTTGGAAGATATCGAAGCACATCGGAGTCGGAGATTTTAGATGCGCTGAAGACTAGAGCGAAATATCCGACGAGGTTTGACAACAAGGTATGTCTGTTCTTCAGGATAAATTTCTACTTTGTTTAACTTACATACAATAAGGTGAATGAAAAGCTCAGAGCTTTCATTGATAATTCGACACTCCTATGCAGATCTGTACGTAAGTCTTTGGTTATCAGGGCTTGCATTCTCATTTCAGACACCAAATTGTTCGAAGATATTAAGGCAGAAGTGAAAGCTTAAACGATGAAGCTCACCTCCATGGAATATGATGAACGGGTTGGCCGAAATTTTCTGAGATATTCCTATGATCTCTGGCACATTGGAATGGCTGGGGGGTTGAAATAGTAAAGGGCCGCTGTAAGTCAGTGAATCTCGGATAGACATACTATAATCCCTTCGATGAAGCCACAGTTGCTTTACAATCCTGAAAGACTGTTAATAAATGGTCGAGTAAAATTGGACATAGAATATTGGATAGATACCTTTGGAAGCCCGTCGTCAGATGGGTTCACTGAGGTGGTCACACACGTTGACAGGACTACTGTGTATTCGTCGTGAGCAAGGATGGGTTACAGAACAGGTAGAACGGGACTGAAAGGATCCACGTTGTGAGTCTGGGGCGCCAGGCTTACAACCTTGCTGGCAGTGAGGACCCTCAAAGCCTTAACCGCCATAGCGCGCCCTCCATGGTACGCGGAGTGCATACGATAAGTGACACCAGGCCCACTGACCAACTCCCCACGCAGGTCCACTTTATCTCTTTTCACGATCTATTACAAATAATAGATCAAAACCCGCAGCAGATATTCATACAATCAGCTATTGACGAATCATGAGTCCATCCGCGCTACATCAACGTCTCGTTGCGAAATATATAGGGTGGATTGAGTTTAACTCGCTGAATACTACTATACGATAGCGTCGACATATCACGAGGCCTCCGTCATGTTCTCTGCCATCCAAGCTGCCATCACGCACCCTTCTTTTTCCACATATCGTCCGTGTAACATCAACTGAATTCATTATCGATGCATTATCTCAACGTCAGGAATTTCGAATGAAAATAGGAACCAACCAGCCGTTGGAGTGCCGCGTTGCGGCATTGCATCGTGCTTGGCACCGTCGAGGACGAAGGCTCACTCTGACGCTCTGTAGGGCCTCTGCTGCCAGATGTGTCAGTATCTATTAAAATTTTTGAAAAGAGATTAGTTGCGCAGCAAGAATGATTCCTCCGCAGCCAAGTCCTCAGATTGTGATTCAGAGATAGGGAATCTCACTGTGTGAAATTACACGACCGAGACGATGGTTCTCAGGGAGTTGTAATCGTGTTTTAGAGATATTACTTGGGTCATAACTAGGAAAAGTGGGCCGTAGTTAGCACGACCGTATACATGGAGTGTGGTTGGATTATTATGATCAACGCAATGGATCAGATATAGTATTATTGCGAGCGTAGCGAGCAACTCAGTGGTATGAGGGGTCCGGCCGAACACTTCCCTCGAACAAGCAAAGCCAAAGTTTAGATACCAGAATCCTACTGATGCAGCGATGCCGCTTTTCTGTGAGCGATCCCTCAATGATTTTGACGACAAATGTACCTTTTAGCCTGTAAAACTATCATATAACTACCATGTTCTGTGTATCCGACAAAAAAATGCGTCCTTCTGCGCTCTTTTGCCTTGTTTTTACAACTTTCGAGACAACACGGCCACTTCGCAGCCTCTTGCCGCGCCATCTTTTTGAAATTGTCAGACCAGCAACTCGTCCAGTTTTTGTCCCCCTAGCACACAAGTTCTTTATTATGGTATTATGTATGATATGATATACATTTTGGGCAAAATAAATAAGGCCGTGCTCGCTCTTCTGCGTCCTCGAATTATAGAGTCAGCCTCTAGCTAGCTGGAGCGGCGAGTCATCACGGCAGTTATAAGGCCTTCAAGCAAGTTCAAGCTTCGGCTTCTGGTCCCGCTTACCGTCGGCTTCTGGTCCCAGTTAGTGCAAGTATTTCAATGCGATAGATTACGATGCCAGCGCTATCGGATGCACAATGCGCTCCGGCTAGGATGACGAAGCGAGCCTTCCTCCGCCCTGCGGCGGACCTTTACCTAGTAGCTGAGTTGTAATGAGATTACGTCTGCGGACGAAATTACAATCTCCGAAATCAATCTTAATTGGTGATATTTTCGAAGCCTTTTTGCCGATGCCTTCTCGTTCGTGCCATCATCATGAGCCACGACCTATTCACCGTTGTCGTAAGGTTGACAAGGTAGCTATTATCGATGTGAACATCTGAGGAACCTGTGAAAAACGGCAGGCAAGCTGAAGCTCGCCCTGCGGGATTTAAGGTAGGGAAGAGACAACCAGGATTCAGAGAAACTTGTAATAGGGGAAGAATCAATCGGACCGCAGAGCTGTCCCACCAACATCTTCTCTTGCCTTCCCAAGCACGTCAACTCGGAGCGCTCGTCCAGACCGCGGACCCTTCCCACAATGTTATCTTAGCACAATCGATCCTTCCCACCACCGTCAATGTTATCTCCCTGTACAGCCGCGCTAGAGAATGGGCCCGGCGATATAAGTATCTTCTCCTCGTGAGATAAGGCCCTCATTCTGCCGCCATCGTCTAGTCATGGTTAATCGCAAGTCCAAGTCCGGTGGACAATCGCAAGGACCCAAGCAAGCCGCAGGAGGAGGGGCATCTCGATCCCCTAACCCTCAAGCTACCAATAAGCCTCGATCTGTAGCTACAGCCCATCGTGATTGTAGTAACTCTTCCATCGTCTTCCATTATGCTAACTTCCTCTCAGCTCAGATGATGGGAAATGCTTCCTCAAAGCCTCCAGCATCATCAGGTCAATATTTAACCCAAGCTCCCCATTCCTCCAATATAAGAGACTGATTGCGTGTTGTCCGGTACAGCTGCTGCACCTAGACCCCCACAACCACAACCACAAGTCACCGCACACCGTCCATCAAATGGGACTAAACGTAAGCGCTTAAGCCTCTAGCTTCAAACCTGACAAACACTCATATTCTTTACCTCAGCTGGTAACGGGGCTCCCAAATCTCAAGGCGCCAACGGTTCGAACTTTGTCAGAGGTAAGCATCAGGGATTTGGAGCTTGCATACATGAACTTTGTAGACCTACACTGGTCTACACGGCTCGTATAAGCAAATCCCTAAGTCCTGATGAGCACCTTTGACATCTGCTTATCAGTAGTGTCTCTATCACCAGCGGAAGCAATGTCTGTTCACAGGGCATCCCAAGATCGATCTGTAAACCAGGGTACGCGTAAGTTCTTCAGAGCATATCGTTCTTTTCCGGTACTAACGGAATCTTTCGTCAGCTAAACGTAATGGAAGCGGGCTGAACAACGGCCCTCAGAAAGTCCAAGGGCACTCACCTCAACGTGAGTCTTATCCTTGTCTTTATCCGCGTGGTCTGAGGTTCCTGTCTTACAGCCAACATTTCTTCGAAAAACGAGGCACCGAAGCCGAAACATTCTCAGGCCTTCTTTGGAGGTAAGCTTATTATCTTCATCCGTCCTTACGCCATCCAATTAAACGGCTCTAATAGGTCACTCTTCGGCCTCCAACTCAGCGCTGTAAGTATTAACCTGTTATTCATCTGTAACTGGGGCTGAAGTTATTGGCACCAGGCCTTCATCACCCCGTCCCGGAAACGTCCAACATTTGCATGTGCCCAAAGGTGATCCCATTATGCTTATTCAGATGTCGTCGTGTAACATAAAAATCACCGTAAACTAGCACAAGGAGCAACCATATCCGGGAACAAGGTGTTCCAAGACCCGTCGCCGACGTGTAAGACCCCCTATTGTCCCTCACCTTACCAGTGATTGAATCAGTGTTGCAGCAAAACAGAGTGGCCATACCCAACCTCATGCTCAAAAAGCACAGAACCATGCTCCGACCCCCCCAAAGCGTGAGCTCTAGCCAATATTTCAATTTATGGTCGCTCATGTTTATTCCATATAACCTACTTTCTTTTCAGCATCGCCAGCTCATCAACAGCAATCAGGCAAAAGTGAGCCGTCCTACACCCATCGCCGTTTCATTTTAATTGAAGGAGTGTAGATACTGCCACCTTGAACACTTTCCCGAAGGTCCAGGTGGCAGCAACGCACGCTCAACCCCCTTCGCGTGGTGGTAAGTTTGTGTCATTTCACCCTGTATGCACACCATCTAAACTCGAAGCGCTAGGTCAACCGTCTGCACCACCATCTCAAAGTTCTGAGAAGCCGTCGCATAAGTCTCAGCAACAACCCAAGGGTAAGCCTCGGTAGTGTATCTGTCCATATGGATAATCAATTTTTGTCTTGTTGGCAGCGCCCCCGCACTCGCGCCTCATGCAAGAGACATCCAGTAAAGGCGAGTGTTTCAACCTTGGAACTACAATGTTCACGTTGGCTGATGACCATGGAAGGCCACAATGACACCCCTCCAAAGCCCTCGACGAACAAGGGAAAGCCGTCTACGGAAAACAGTGTGCTGTCGACCGTTTTTTCATATTTTCCTACTAGATGTGAGATTTCCCATTTCATGGTCTATTACTTATTTAACCGACTGTGCATCCCCCAGCGCAAGCTCCGGGGAATCCGTCCCATACGTCTCAGCATGCGCAACAAGGCAGAGGTAAGCCTCAGTAGCATATCTATCCGTAGAGATAATTGATTTTTGTCTTATTGGCAGCACCTCCGCACTCCCGTCCCGCACAGGAAACGTCCAATAAAGGCAAGTGTTTCGGTGTTGTAATTGCAATGTTTGAGTCGGCTGATGTAAATGTAAGGCCACAAAAACATCCCGACCAAGACCCCGATGAACGACCGGGGCCAGGGACAACCGCCTACTGAAAGCATGTTGCCAAAAGCATTGTCATCGATTTTCTCTACTGAATGTGAGCTTGCTCATCTTCATAGTCTGTTACTTATCTAATCAGATATGTATCCTCCAGCGAAAGGTTCTGCCAATCCGTCGCCTAAGTCCCAGAATGCGCAGCAACACAAAGGTAAACCTCAGTAGTGTATCTATCCATTCAGATACTTGATTTATATCTTACTGGCAGCGCCCCCACACTCGTACCCCGTGCAGGAGATACCCAATAAAGGTAAAATTCCGATGTTATAATTGCGTGTTCAAGTTGGCTGATGTAAATATAAGGCCACAAGAATATCCCGACCAAGACCCCGATGAACGACCGGGGCCAGGGACAACTTCCTACTGAAAGCATGTTGCCAAAAGTCTTGTCATCGATTTTCTCTGCTGAATGTGAGCTTGCTCATCTTTATGGTCTGTAACTTATCTAATCAAATATGTATCTTCCAGCGAAAGGTTCTAGCAATCCGTCGCCTAAGTCCCAGCATGCGCAGAAGCACAAAGGTAAGCCTCAGCAGTGTATCTATCCATACAGATAATTGATTTTTATCTTTCTGACAGCGCCCCCACACTCGCTCCCCGTGCAGGAGATACTCAATAAAGGCAAAAATTTTGATGTTATAATTGCGTATTCAATTTGGCTGATGCAAATATAAGGCCACAAAGACACCCCTCCAAAGTCCCTGAAGAACAACGAGCGCCAGGGACAGCCGCCTGCTGAAAGCGTGCTGCCAAAAGTATTGTCATCGTTTTTCTCTACTGAATGTGAGCTTGCCTATCTTCATGGTCCACTCCTTATCTAATCAAATATGTATCCTCCAGCAAAAGGTTCTGGGAATCCGTCGCATAAGTCCCAGCATGCTCAGCAACACAAAGGTAAGCCTCAGTAGTGTATCTATCCATACAGATACTTGATTTTTGTCTTACTGTCAGCGCCACCGCATTCGCCCCTCGTGCAGGAGATAGCCAATAAAGGCAAGTGTTTCGATGTTGTAATTGCGTGTTCAAGTTGGCTGATGTAAATATAAGGCCACAAGAACACCTTGACCAAGACCCCGATGAACGACCGGGGCCAGGGGCAGTTCCCCGCTGAGAGCGTTCTGCAGACACCGAAAGTTTCGCCATCAAATCATTTTGCTGGATGTAAGTTACCCATCTTTATGGTTCGTTACTTATTTAACCGAATGTGTGTTCCCCAGCAAACGGTACTGGGAACCGATCGGTTAACTTCGTGATTCCTCCTGGATGTATGTTCTTCCACTGTGTCATGACGACATGGCTAAATTTACTTCTCTCAGCGACAAACAACTCTGCAACTGTTGGTAGTGGGTCTCTCCACTCTCAAGCTTCGAAGAAACAAGGGCCAAATGTTGCTAAAGGTAATGATCGCTGAGGTTATCGACATTACATGTACTCACACTTGGTTCAACTCTAGGCAGCGCGAATGTGCCCCAGGCAGCAGCGGTCAAACCCCAGACCTGGGGGCAGATGTTTTCATCTTGGTTCCGTCCATCAGCGTCCCCTGTTGAAGTTCAGGCTGCAAATAAATCAACCTCAAGTTCGATGAAAGGTAATGGCATGCCTTCCTCTTTCGTTTCGCATGTTTAACGCCGTCCATCAGCAGAAGATCGCGGCCCTAAACCGCAGGCTCCGAACTCTACCAAAGGTAAAACATCCCCAATCAAGCCACATTAGCATCGACTGAAATGACTTTATTATTGTAAGCCAAAGCCAATGATGGCCGGTCGAAATCTCACCCTGCACTGGACTTGTCCTTTATTCCACGTGAACACTTGAGGAAGGAGCCCATCTTATCAACGAAAGGCGCGAAGAATGGATTACAGGACCTGCCAAAACGATCAAACAACTCGGACACATGTAAGATCTTATTGCGATCGCTTTTGCTCGTTATTTTTTATAGCTTATTCCCATACTTTTTCCAGCATCCTCGGCGACTTCGCCGAAGAACGACCAGGCGCCTACTCATCATAATATGCCAGCGCGAAGTGATGGCGGCCCACAATATCCCTCAAATGTGTCGAAAAAGCCTGAAACGGCCACAAATTTGAAATGTAATTAAGCCCTGTGCTCTTTACCCATCGCATGGACTAACTTAAATACCTAGCCGCATTGAGTCATGCCGCGGATCGCTCTCAAATATCTAGCAGGCCTCAGGCAGCTGCTGTGCACAATCTAAAGAAATTCACAGTTCGATCGAGCTCTAGCAAAGGTATACCTTCAACGTCACCGTGATCCTATCAACGACTGACATTTTCTATCCTGGCGCAAGTATTATCCCAGCATGATCCTAAAAAGAAAGCTGCTGTTCGCAAAATCTTACTACGTCAACGTACCCCCACCCTGAGGTGGCAAGATTCCGATACTCCTAGGACCGTCTCAGCATACTCCACCTTAACCGCTGCGCCACTCCCATCGCCTCCCAGGAACGAGCTCGAGAACAAAGCTGCTCGTAAAACAATTTCCAAGCATCGTGATCTCTTCAAGATCGTCACACCGATCAAGGCCGACGTCTTCAAAAAGTATGTCAAGGACCACCCCAACCAACCATTCGTCCAATCTGTTGCCCGTGGGCTCAAGAAAGGATTTTGGCCATGGGCGGACACCAGTGATCCAAAATTTCCTACTACGTATGACGGTTCGCGTCAGGGTTCTCGCATTACCAGCGAGGATAAAGCCAAGTTTATTCGACAGCAGAGCGAAGAAGAAATGGAGCTCGGGCGCTGGTCGAAATCTTTTGGCGATAAATTGCTGCCTGGGATGCATTCCGCCCCAATCAATGTTGTTGCGAAAAGCACTCCGGGAAAGTATAGGCTCATTGTCGACCAGAGCAGGGGGCCGCACGCTCTAAACTCGACGATTGCAAAGTCTCAAGTCAAGGTCAAGCTCGACAGTATACACGATCTCGGCGATGAACTCCTAACCGCTCGGAAGAAACATCCTTACGAGAAAATTTGCTTGTTCAAATCAGATGTCAAAAGCGCGTACCGACAGTTGCCAATGCATCCATCGTGGCAGATTAAACAGGCCATCCCCATCGACGGTCAGTACCACATAGACCGGTGCAACACATTTGGCAATCGAGGCGGTGGATGGAACTGGGACTCCGTCATTTCCTCCGTCAATTGGATTGCCGCCGAGAAAAAAGGTGTATCCGGTCTCCTGGGATACGTCGACGATATCTTTGGCTGGGATTTCGAGCGAAACAAAAAGTTCTACAAGCCGTACAAGAAATATCTCCCTACCAAGCAAGCCCGACTCCTTGAACTTTGGGACGAGCTTGGTATTCCTCATGACGAAGAAAAACAACTCTCCGGCCCTTCCCTTCCTATCCTAGGCTATCACGTCGATGCGAATGCAATGACAGTCAAAGTCCCTGACGAGAAGAAGGCAAAGGTAGTTGGATTACTTCGAAGTAACGCTCATGCAGGGAAACCTTACACCCTCAACGAGCTGCAGTCCGTTGCCGGGTCTGTTGGCGGCGCCCTTAGTCTTTATCCACGCCTCCGTCCGGGTCTCCGCGTGCTCTTTGATGAGATGGCAGCGCAGGAGGGGGGTACTACCAAGCTTAAGGTATCACAGCCTGTTGCTCGCTGCTTGTCGTCGTTGGCCGACTTCCTTGAGGATGCCCCGCCTGTGCCAATTGAATACCAGAAGGGAAAAGTGCGCAGTATTGGGGCTAAGACGAAATAAATAGTATGTTGATCGACGTCATCTCAGCTATGTGGGTTAATTTTGAAGTCACAGGGCAAAGACAACGGCGAGAATGGGCGCTTTTTTTAAATTCATGTATAACAGAACGAACCGGGGACTGTACAACCCACATTACAATTTCTAGGACTACTTAGTACAACGATTAAACAAAAATAAGTGAAATGAAAAGAATTTGGCCTGCCTTCGCATCTTGCCAGCCTGCGTAAGTGAGTTGCATGGTAATTTAGACGGAATTTCTTTCTTGCACGATTTTATCGTATTCAAGACTTCCCAATCTGTAATGAGGCGTTGCGTCAAAATCTGTTGTTGTTTTTTCGCGCTCAAATTTGGCTCTCGAAGTTTTGTTATCACTGCCTTTGGTATCATTTTGATCCTACTCTATATACGTCCCATGTTTGCCACCTTGTATTCTTCACAGTCATTTCCATTCAATCACCCCATATACACACTTCCTTACTCTTGTCCAGGCTCGTACTTTTTTCATGGCTCGTACTCTCTTCATGGACGAAAATAGACCCTTGTTGTCACTGAGGGAACATTCAACAGCGGTCATATTCACACCGGCGGAAAGAGTGAGCAAGGGTATCCAGTAATTTCTGCAGCTTCTAAGTGCATATTTCAACGTCATGTAGATGGATATGATAGACTATGAGCCCGTTATTCGGGACGCATTTCGGATCAGAGAGTGACTGGCCCGTGATTCGATCGTTTTGTCGCTTTCCACATTCCTTCCATGAGCCATTGAATGTGCCCCTCGACGTCCGCCGCTAAATAGCTTTGTTTAAACGACGATTTGGATAGCGAGGACAACAAAAATGTCTAGACGATGTCATCGACCAGCTTTTCCAGATTAGCGGTTGCTTGCTACATACGGATCCGAGGCCTGAGGGGTGTTTAACACATCTCGAACAGATAGCTATACGCGATTTCTCTCTTTCATTTATTCTCCTTTTATTGAGTGGATGTAAACACAGGCGACTCGTCCCCTTTTTACCATCTTTTGAATGACAGTGGCCGCGATTCACCCTCCCATTCCATCTCTCGCCTACGCCTATCCGCTCGCACCCCACCATAGCTGTCTGGATTCGAAACAAAGACACTTCCGGGTATTTATAACTTCAATCATACCTCTCCGAGCTTCCACATCCCTTACCCGCTTGTCTCCAACAAAGTGCGATACAGGGCTTCGATCCAGGAATTCGTTCCCCCGCGCCGCGACATGGCTGACTCCTCTTCAACGAATGTCATCACGGTTGAACAGGAAGAAAGCAAACAAAGTTCGCACATCATATACCCGCTCCGCTCACGTCTCTCATGAGAGCACATTCATATACACCGTCTAGTCAGGATGTACGCTGTTGCAGGTAAGCTACATAGTTGAATATGTACATACTGCGCCAAACACTGATATTCTCAGGGGTTGAACAGACTGCCATTCTACACTGAATGTCATCCCGCTCCACCATCCGTATTATCGCTCCTAGCAGTGTCATTCCTACAGTCTGTCGTTGACCAACGGGGGGGAGTGCAGTCCACCCCGGCCTGAATAGGACTGATCCGCAAGAACACGTCCTTCCGGTAGCTACGCGCATGGCCCGGTGCAAAAATCGTGTATTGCATGCGCCCATCCCCACCACCAACTACGGACTCCACACCCTCATTGACCGCGTACGATTCGAAGGGCAGCGCGAAGAGGCGGGCAACAAACGCTTTTCTGAGGGGGAATAATGGGCGTGTGCTTTCGGTACCTATGGGCCAAGATAGAACTTTGAGAGGACGATGTGGTATGTATTCTTTTGTATATTCTTTCTTTCGCCTGTGGTTTTTTCGAACAATTTTAGTCGTCCCGGACGCCTCTCTGGTGGATGTTTTTGTGCTTCTCACCCACATAGCCGTTCCCTTTCTTGTTCTGTTTCTATAACGTTGTTAACCAATTCATTTTCAGAATTAGAAGTTATCCCCACGAAACAACTGAGCCCAATATACCCAGAGTACTCTCCAACTCGTACGAAGCAGATAGGCGCGGCATAATTGTAACAAATGGTCCATCGACGACACGAATCTTCAATTCGAATCAAATCCACTGTTACGATAGCACAGCCACAGCCTCCACACGAGCAGAAACTCGAACACCCAGGAAGAAGATCAGAGATTTATTTCAGTATTTTGGGTAGTCCATGGGTGGCAGAGGAGGATGTATGTTCCGCTGCTGCTGTGGATGGCACGAAGGCTGAAGCGCTGAAGCGTCAATTGTATGCCGGTGTTCATACTCTCGTCCGATTCGAGAAGACGTCATTGTGGTATGTCTCTTGATTTTTTTCTTCTTTTGCGTGTATGCGGGGCGTTTTCCATACCTAGACCTGCGCTCGTTGGTTGTTGAGGATGTCATAGAGTTCCTTTTACGCCAATGACGTTTACTTTTTTTTTACATTATTTCTTTTTTGTCCTCGCTCATTCTCGCATGTCAATCTGACGGCTTTCTGTTTCCTTTCTCTCAAGATCCCAACAACCTCACTGACTCTCCTAGGATCCTCGTTCGGTCTATTCTCGCGACATGTCATCGTTCCCAAACTCGACAGTGGTGCTAACCTCCTGGGCCGGTGCCTGAGGTGTCTATAGGGCGAGGCTCGCCTGTAGCACGCTACTGGGAGGAGTGTGCCGAAGCTCAACATACGCAAATCAGAATATATCTGGATTCTGGTTCGCCAACGTCGAATTAGAAACCACGTCGATTTTTATTTTGGCACAGCCACAAGAGTCCACGAATGCGAACACAGGCGAGAGTGGGATTCAAGGCGTTTCTATAAGAGGTTCTGAAGGTAAAGCGCGTATTGTAAGCTCATGGTTGTCCTTTGCTGACGCTTCCCTGGCTCAGAAGGCCTCAATGACTACCGTGGTCGGCAGAAAATTATGCATTGTTCGAGCACGAAGGATGGGGAGGTTATCGGGTGCTGTTTCTACGAATTGCATGCTCTCTTCTCCTAGGATATTTGTGTTTCATTCTCGCTATCCTCTCATTTGCTATCGTTTATAACTTTCTTTCCCGCATTTTGGTCTTATTGCAAATAATTTTCATTACATATTTCATACTAATATTACTAGATTATTTTCTTGTACGTTCAAAGGTGAGTGCGTAACTTTTGTATCCATGAAGTAACCCCCGTCCGGTTGAATCTTCTCTTTTTTTCCTTTTGCGAAGTTGGCTCTGCTGACATATGTTGGTTATGCATACATTATCAATGATAATTCATTTAAATTCATACCTGTGATTCTCTCGTCTGCCTGGTTCAGCTGCGGGATAGATTCTGTTCTCTCTTGTTCCGGTGTTCCTTCCAACGAATGTAAGTCAAAATACGCCGACCAATGTATTTTGCGCGTACTTGTGATTATTTCCAATTCCTGGGGCGTTTGCTGGGTACGTTCCTCAGATTCTGTTCTCTCCTTTTCTGCTGTTATTTTTGATAAGTGTTAGTCGAAATATCACGCATGATTCATTTCACTCGTACCTTCTATCATCGCAACTCCCTGCTTTCTTTCTGTGCTTTCTGCCTGGCGCTCTGCTCCCGTCTTTCGTTCTGACGAATCTTTGGAAGAAGGTAAGTATGCATCTTATCACAGCTGGGACGTTCGAACGTCCACACCTGATATCATCGCGACTTCTGTATTTAACCCCGTTATAGTACTACCTCCTTCACTTTCCTCTCGCCCTGGTGTTTCTGTCGATGAATATTAGTCATAAAATCACAAATAATCAGATATGTCGAAACTCAAACCTGCTATCATATCAGCCTCCGCTCCCATTCTCTTCAAGTATTTGTCTATTGCTCGGCGCGCTCTCCGGCTGACCGCTGGGAACATCATAGACATGGGTGCGAAGGCTTTCTTGCAAAATTCGACGACGTCTGGATCTCGTCCAGCCATTGGGAGAATCTCAGGGAGATATTTCAGATAAGCTATATAGCGATACCAGTATCCGCTCCGAGTAGCATTTTGCACAGGCCGATCCCAGTCAAATGATACCAGGGAGAAGATCGAGAGGAAGGCTAAATGCGTCTTGATTGGAAAGTACTTCAATTTTTTGAGATTTTCGTAGGTCGTGAAATTCGGTCGGCGTCCTTTTCCTTGAAGAAAGTAAATTAAAACGAGTCTCTCTTCGTTTTTGTGGATATTGTAGAATGAGGTACGCATATGCCATTTCCACGGACGACTAGTTCTCGTCTCTCTGTCCATGCGTTCGAGCTTCAGATGCCTCTTCGATTCAACCGTCGTAGTACGGCCTACGTCACAGAGATATTTGAGACAGTATAGCGCTGCTCTGGAGACTATATGCGATTGTTCATAATTGGAGAGAATCTTGTGAAAACCATCCCGCAGTAGTGGCCGAATAGTGTGATTGTCTTTAATATTGGACCTCCGACACAGGGCTATCCACAGGAAATCCACTTGTCTTTCATTCCAAAGGTTGCTGATTCTGGTATTCGCCTCGATACATTCTGCGACAAACACGAAATTCTTTTTAAAGTTGTTAACCCCGTCTTTGGTGCCAATATACCATCGTATGCACTTGTAAAAAATCCGCAGATATTGATCAAAAACATCTTCGAGTTCGTAATATCGTTTTTTCTAGTATTCTTTAGGAGTAAGTGTCTTGTCGATTTAGTGACAAGACAAAAACCCACGAGATTTGCAAGTAGAACGATTAATCCCTCAAGAAAAAGGTATTCGGGGCAATAAATGCAGTGGCTGGAGAAAAGATCTTGGCAAAAAGATTCCATTGGGAACTGTGCGAAGGAATTAAGGAACACCGCTTGGATGGCTGGACTACAGTCAGGAATCGCCTGGATGAGCTCATCAGAAAAATTGTTTATTGGATGCGGAGATTCATTTGCGTAACGAATGCTCCCCTTGAATTGACACCCTCGGCCTTGACCTATATAGAAAGAATGGAAAAATCAGTGATAGTAAAAGACGAGTCAAATAATGACGTACCTGAGAATATCTGAAGTGAACGAATAAAATGGGATGCCCTCGCGTTTGCCATGCTCATATTATAGAGCTTCTGTCGAGACGGATCAAAAAGAAAGTCTGCCAAGGACTTGTGGAGGATGGACACGCGACAAAAGGGTTCCTCGTCATGCTGTCGCATGGACACAATAATACCTGCGAGATCGGAAAGTATCGTTTCTGCCTCCCCTTCCGGTAAATCAAGATACGCATCGAGCACAGGAGTAGAAATCGAGGAGTATAGAGCGACATAACCCAGCAACTTGACAGTAAGGCATGCGTCTTCTGTCTGATTGATTATGTGCAAATACAGTGCATCTAGTCGTGCAAACGGGAGATCTTTTTGTGGTGGTCGAAGGCCGAGGGCTATCTCGAGTCGTTCATGAGGTTTGTGACGGGGGGACTTCACGAAATTAACTAGAGTCGAAGCATAGATAAATTGGCCCGACGCCGTGCCTATGAGTTGTTTGATTTTATTTTCACCAGGCCACCGTTCAGGTATCGAAGACTTGCGAACATGGCCCTCGCGGATCGCCTTGAAATTATCGTGCAAATATTTTTCAATATCCTCATCAGACCTGTAGTCGTCGTCCAGGTGTATAGTGAAGACGGCTGGAGCGAGCTGTACTCCCTGAATGATATTTTGGATATTGCTTTCCGGACGGCTGCAGACGAGGAATCGAATGGGGCACGGGGAGTAGGATTCTGTGAGATGCCTGATGGTCTCCAAAACATCGCGCTGGCTTGAATGGTCAACGCACTCGTCAAGACCATCTATAACTATGAGCCAGGGGACATTTTGGGTGTTGGTAGCATGGAATAACGGGTCCATCACAAGCGATATGAACTGCGTTTGCAGGGACTTGGTGAAAATAAGGGGGTCTTGAGCGATGTAGTTGGATACCTCAGTACGTGAAGTGCGACGCATACAGCAAAGCTGGTAGGCGATTGTCGGAACAAGGGAATTGGAATGATTTCTTGTGCTATCACTAAAACTGAAAAAGAAACTGGCGAGAAGCGTTCCTTCACGCGCACATTGCTCGCAAACACTTCTCCCGATGGCGGATTTTCCAACGCCCGCGGCTCCAGTGAGCCAGCTAATGCTCTTTTCACGAGTATCTTTGTGCACTCCTGCAAGCCAGTCCATGATTGCCTCTATGACCGCCACACGTGTTCCTGGATGGCATTTCGGTGGGTCGAAGTCGTGACCCGAATTATGAAGGGCGTTGGACGCGACAACCTCCACAAGTCTATCATATCCATCTAAAGTTGAACCATGCACTTAGAAGCTGCAGAAAAGACTGGAAAACCTTGCTCGCCCTTTCCGCCGGTGTGAACATGACTGCTGTTGAATGTCCCCCCAGTGACAACAACTTGCGATCCCGCGAAAATTGATCCTGAGGGTCGATTTTCATCCATGGAAAGAGTACGAGCCTAGACAAGAGCAACGAAGAGTGTATAGGGGGGTATGGAATGGAACTGACTGTGAAGAATACAAGGTGGGAGACATGTCCCCAAATAACCCTAATCACGATATACTCTGATCATCATGCCAAAAATGTATATTTAGTTGCATAGCCCAGATCATTTTGTTGACCAAACATAAAGCTTAAAGCGAGGCGAGTTAATTACCCCGCACTCTCAGTGAACTGTCAGCGGCGCTCAACCACTCAAGTACTCAACGTTCGACGTTAACAATCATGCCGCTGATCCCATCCCATGCCTTCCCTCATCCTATATACTCCCTCCAGTCATAGTCGTAGGCTCGACTTGGATGTTGGCGTTTTGCGAGCACTCTCGATTTCGACCGACAAATTTCTGAGCATTCACGATATTTTAATGATACCTCCTCCAACTTTTCTCACAGCGTCATCCGCTCGAAACATCAACGACGAGCGTTATAAGAAGCCATCGATCCATGCATTCGTTCTCCCTTGCATAGAAGTTGTGGTTGCTCAAATACCCAATCATGATTTTACCTTCTCCCAGCGGGTGATTAGGTAGAAGACGGATGATGCACTTACGTCGTCTGTCCATGCGATCGTTCATAAGGGCACATCCAGACACGCCTTCTAGTTGGCACGTACGTTGATGAGGGGTACCCGGTGAGCCAGGTTGTTATATGCTCAATACACCAACAACTGATGTTCTCTGGCCGAACAGACGTCTATTCTCCATCTAATTCCATCGCTTTCACCTCGCTCGACCCTTCGCATTACCATTACCACTGACATCATTCGCATTGGCTGTTGTCAATGAAGTGGGTCTACCCCAGAATGGGCATTACGGATGTAATGCACCCATCCTCAAGGCCTCACCACCAACCCTGGAGTCCATACCCGCCTCGACTGGGTATAATTCGAAGGCAGAGCTCCAGAAAACGAACGGCGTCTGGTTTTCCTCGTCGTTGCCGCAACATAGAAATTTGTCGAGGTGGCCGCGGTATGGATTCTTTTTCGCAGTTTTCCATTTAATCTTTCTTGTATACTCCTCAAGCATAGATTTTCTGTTCTTTACGATCTCTTCACGTTCTTGCTCTTTTTATTGCATGCATACGCACCGTTCCCATTTGTCCGCTTCTCCGACATCGAACTAACCTATTCATTTCTCTTTATATTCCAACAGCGGCTTCTTCCAACAAACCCAAGAAGAAGATTCTCCGCATATGAGGTCTTGTTAAACTCATAATCCTCAGCTATACCAGCAGCCATCCATCGTGGGTCGTCGGATGAGGGTCAGTTATACTCTGCAATTTCTCTTACCACGACAACATTAACACATCTAAAACACTCACAGGAGCAGCACCTACTTCGGCGTCAGCCCTTCCGATAAAAACTACAAACACGCCGCGCGTCGTTGGTCAACAGCTCAGTAGCGAAGAGAATGTTAGCATCGACTCCAATACTGGCACAGCCACATTCCACAATCACCCACGGGCAAACGATGGACACCCAAAAAGAAAGTCAGATTCAAGCCAGTGTTCTAGCCGATGCAGGGTCTTCATAAGAGGATGCAGGATTTGGTACTGCTGAGCGGATGAAGGCTGGAGCATCCATTTGTATGGTGGTGGCATTCATAGACTCGAGTAATTCGAAAACAGACTGTCGTGGTATGTCTCTCTATTTCTTTTATCTTTTATTCGCATGCATGCAGGTCTTCTTGTCTCACCTGGAGTTGCTATCATTTTGTCGTCGAAGATGCCATAGAGTTTATTCATACCAAATCCAATGCCTTATGTTATTTTTTTGAAACATTATTTTCCCCTTTCTCGCTCATCCTCAAACGTCAAGCTGACCACTTTTTACTCCCTCTTCTCAAGGACCGCACCGATTCTCCAAAGATGCTCGCTCGGTCTATTCTCAACGTCGTATCCAACAACAAATCGATTACAAACTCGATAGCTGGATAATAACGCCCTGGGTCGGTACCTGACGCGGCTATAGGACAAGGGTCAGTTGCAGCACTTTACTCATACCGGGAGGATTATGATGAAGCTGGATATGTACAAATGGGAACATAGTTGCTTGGCCGATGTCGAATTAAAAACAACGTCGATATACAGCACAGCACAGCCACAACAACTTCCCCGGAATACGAACGCAGGCGAAAGTGGGATTTAAAGTGTTTCTACAAGAGGTCCTGAAGGTGAAGCGCGTGTTATAAAACTCATGGTCGTCTTTTGCTAACGCTTTCGCTGCTCAAGCGCCCTCAAGGACCAGGGTGGTCTGCACTAAACTCTGCATTGTTCGAACACGAAGGAAGGAAAGGACATCGGGTACTGTTTCTACGACTTATGTGCTGTCCTTTCCTTAGTTTCTTTTGTTTTATTCTCGCTATCCTGCTCTTGTGTTTGTTGTTTTTCATTGTCTCTAACTTTTGTTTTTACATTTTTCTCTCGGTTACAAAAACTTTCTATTATTCCATACTAATAGTACTGGTTTTTCTATCATATGTTCAAAGGCGAGTACGGAACTTTTGTATCAATGAAGCAATCCCCGTCTGGTTGAATTTTTTCTTTTTCTCTTTTTCTCTTTTTGCGTAGTTGGTTCTTCCCACAAATGTTAGTTATGCGCGCATTATCAATAATAATTCATTCAAATTTGTACCTGTGATTATCTCGACAGCCTGGTTCGTCTGCGTAATCTGAAATTCCGTTTGTTCTTCGCCCGATGATCCTTTCCACGATTATTAGTTGAATAGAGCAAACAATGTATTTCACGCATACCTGCAATTATTTTGACTTCCTGCCGCGGTTGAGCTCCTATCTCTTGCTCTGATGCCAGATCTTTCAAGATCGGACATTAGTATCTATGCTATCGCAATTGGGGCGTTGAATGCCCATACCTGATATCATCGCAACTTCCAGATTTGAGGTAGTGCCACTTTCTTCACACTCCATTCTCTCTTCTCGCTCTGAGATAAATGTTAGTCATACAATTACAATTTACAAATGGTATATCGAAACCCATACCTTTTATATCACCAGAGTCGCTGTTTGTTTTCGAGCTATCGTCATCAGACTGCATTCTCTTCAGGTATTTATTTACTGCTCGGCGCGCTCTCCGGCTGAGGGACGGGAACATCATAGACATGGGTGAGAAAGGCTTGTTGCAAAATGCTATGAGCTCCGGATCTCGTTCAGCCATCGGGAGAATTTTGGGAAGATATTCCAGATGGGCTATATAGTCCCTCCAGTATCCTCCTCGAATAGGATGGATCACTAATTGAGTCCAGTCAAACGACACCAAAGAAAAGATAGACACGCGGGCGAAATCCGGACTCCGTCGCAAAAATGTTATTTTAGGGAGTTTTTCATAGGTGGATAAAAGCACGCGTCGTCGATGGTATATAAAAATAGGTCTCTCTTCGTTTTTATGGATTTTGTGGAATGAGGTACGCATATGCCATTTCCAGGGACGACATTTTCTTGTCTGCCTCTCCGTGTGTTCGATCTTTAGATATCTCTTTGTTTCAACCGTCGCAGTTCGGTCTGCATCGCAGAGATATTTGAGACAGTGTAGCGCTGCTCTGGAGACTATACGCGATCGTTCAGAAATGGTGAGAATTTTATGGAAACCATCACGCAGTAGCGCCCGAATCTCGTCATAGTCGAAAGCCCCCGGGTCATCAGTCGATAATCTCAGGGCCTGGTGCAGCAAATCCAATGGGCTTTCAAACCAAAGTTTGCCGAATTTGATGCTCGCCTTGATACAATCCGTGACGAACACGAAATTTCTTTTAAGGTTGTTAACCCCGTCTTTGGTATGAAGATACCACAATGTGCACTGGAAAAGGATCCCCAGATATTGTTTGAAAATGTCTTCAAGCTCGTGATGCTCTTTCCTCTAATATTCTTCAGAAGTAAGTTTCTTTCCAGTCTGGTAATAAGACGAAAACCCACAAGTTTTGCAAGTATAAATATTAGTGCATCAGCAAAATCATAGTCAGGGCAAGTGAATGTGTGGCTGGAGAAAAGATCTTGAAAAAAAGATTCCACAGGGAACTTCACAAAGGCATCGAGGAACTCCGCTTGGGTGGCCGGACTACAGTCAGGAATTGCCTGGATGAGGTAATAACAATCATTATTTGTTGGATATACACAATTATTTGAAAAAAAAATGTGCCCCTTGAATCGACAATTTCGGCCTTGACCTATAGAAAGAGTGGAAAGATCGGTGATAGTAAAAGACGTGTCAAATAATGATGTACCTGAGAATATCTGAACTGCACGAAGAAAATGTGATGCTCTGGTGTCGGCCAAGCTCATATAGTAGAGCGTTTGTGATCGAGATGGATCAAAAAGAAAGTCTGCAAGGGACTTGTGGAGAATGTACACACAACAGAATGTTTTCTTTTTCTCCTGTTTCACGGACACAACACTTGAGAGATCGGAGATTATAGCTTCTCTTTGCGTTGCGACTCACGGTGCTTATGATATGACTAAGGGGACAAAATGTTTGCATATTGGCAACATGGTAGGTGACTGACTGTGTCACGGAAACACAACTAAGGAACATGTAAGCTACTAGCAGCATGTTGGGCGAAAACACGCGTAGCGTGTTTCCCAAGCCAACGGCACTCCACAGACTGAGACGAGACGCGTTACCCGACAGCTAGGAGTGAGCGACGCATCGTGTGAGTCTCGATTCCCCTGTCTGTAGGAGCGAAAAAATAGCTCACGTCATCATAGGCTTGCTCATTCAGCGCGCCGGTGGTACTGTGATGTATCGCGTAAAATCCACCTGAGTACTTGGAGATGACTGCATGTAGGGCGCGAGGATTTGCGCGTGTTTTGTTAGGTATAGTTGAAAGGCATCGCTGGCCCAGCGTCCTTTTGCCTTCATAACTTCAAATGGCACCCCCCTAAGCAGATATTCCAGTGTGGCGCCGATACGGATCCCATGACCCTGTAGGGGTTCTAGACCTGCTGCTCGAGCTGCCGCCGCTACTGTTTTTAAGAATTTTGACTTCGTCAGAGGGCGGTGGCCATCCTTGAACTTGTATGCAAATAGGTGCTCTGTGTCGGCGGGGTTATTCAGCTGCCTGAATGGGTTATTTGTTAGCGTTTGGCATCAGCCTTGAACGGATAAGCGGGTACCTGTGATGAGCGAGAGCAGCATCGGGATCTGTTTCCCCCTCTTGCCGTGCCCAGTGCACGTCCTCTCCAGCCGTGCTCGTCTTCGTACGAGGGAGGCGAAGGACGGTCATCTGGTTTCCCTGCCTGTCCACCGATGTGCTCAAGCCTGACGTTGTGACGTGCTTTTCTGGGTCAAATGCATCAAGCCGAGGGACTGTGAACTCGCCCAGACGAGCTGCTGCGTAGAAGCAGGTGGTGAGGCATGCATACACTGCTGCGTCAAGAGGTGCGGCCATGTCAAGCTGCCCTTTTACTGCCAGAATGAAATCCGGGGTGTATGGGCGCCGTTTTTTCCTCTTGGAGGTGGGTGGTGCCAGTTTTTCTGCGGCATTCAGCATTGTTTTGATTTCACTTTCATTTATATTCCAGCTTATACCGTAGAGGGTGTGCCATGCTCGCAAGGCATGCACATAGTTATGCAGTGTTTTGTTAGAGTATGCGCCCGCCATGCTTGCCAGAAAGGCCGCCACCAGGACTGGACTAGCAGGGGTGCGCTGCCACTCGGGAATGCTTTTCGAATCACAGTAGCAGTGAAAGGCAAGCAAACCTGATCCGTACGTCACTAATGTTGACTCTGTCCAGGCATGTCCCATGACTGACTCAATCTTCTCTAGGTCTTCCATTGACAGATTTATTACTTGCCCTTCGGCGTCTTTCGACTGACGTGAGTGATATGGTTTCCATCGATAAAGCCGCTCTCTTGCTAGGCAGTGTGGGCGACATGTGGATTCGATTGGAGTACGATGAGTGGGATATGGGGCTGGACGCGCCGGTCGTGCATTGTCCGACGGGGATTTGTCTTGAGAGGAGCTAGAATTCTGTCTGGGCAAGGTATGCAAATTCGTTTTCTTCCTCTTGTCGTTGATTGAGCCGCTGACGCTCTTCGTCTGAGTAAGGGTTTCCTTGCTTTTGTGTTGGGAAGGATATCGGGCTGTGTGCAGTGTCCAGTTGATTCTCTGCATCGTGTTCGATAATGAAGGGGCGAAGTTCGACTGGGATGGATATTTTGGGGAGAAGGAGGGCTGCGGGTGGGTAGATGCCCCTTGAGGGGCCGTCCGCTGGGTTGAATCTGCTTGCAATGTATCTGGTGTGTATAGTAAACTGCGATTTTTTTGTGTACGCAAATATTCTTCGAAATACTTCATTTGTAGGTTTGTTTCGGCTGCGTCCTTTCCACCATCCCTCGACAACTCCCATGTTGTCACCGAAGACTTTGAGATGCTTTTGTCAGATGGGCAGATGTGCTCGCATAAGGTCCTTGTAAGGAGTTCGAAACCGACACTTTCCGCCCATCCAATGTTGCGTCCTTCGGCCTTCCATCCTGGTAATAATTTCCATGCCTGCCATTTGTTACCGATAATGATACCGATGCCGACACCGGAGCTGGCATCTGAGAAGGCTTGGAAATCATTGATTTCGACTGGTCCAGGGATGTTGCGGAAGATGTGTGGTTGTTGCAAGGTCTTTTTCCACCATTCAAGGTCTTCTGAAGTGCCGCGAGGTGGGGTGCGTGGTACGAAAGGACGATTATGGAAGATGCTGAGCATGGTCTCCAGAGATGTGAGGTAGGTCCGACCTTCTCTGATGATGTGACACGAGTGTAGTAATTTTCCATAAAGACTTTGTAGTTGGTTAAGTGTGTGCGTGTGACGGCTTTGCCATTCAGTAATGCTTGTGAGGTACTTTTCTTTTTTCGAGTCAGGAAGCGCCACAATTTTAGTATCAAGATCCCAATTAAAACCGAGATATGGTACCACCGATGTGAAAGGAACTGTTTTCGTTGGTTCCCATGGAATACCCAATATTTTGGAAACATGATCGATGTCAGCATCTGTGTAGCAGAGGTTACTATTAGGCGTCGTTGATAGGTCACGTAAAACCGTGCTATTATCTTCGTCAAATTCTGAGGGGCATCCACCTTCCATTTCCCCCCCGCAGAACCATATTCTACTTCCATCTTGTCGACGACCTCCGTTTTCCATAATATGTCGGTGCCATTCGCGACGTTTAGCATTATATTCAGATAAGTAAGAGCGTGGGACTGCAAAGAAAATGTGGTCATCAACCCACTTCGATAACGGGCCAATACCAAACGCACGGAATATGTCTGCACCTGCATCTGCAAGCCGACCATATAGCCCACCTGCTGAGGATAGGCCGAAGTTGTTGCAGGTGTTGACAGCAAATCTGTTGTCACCTTGAAGGCGAATAACCAAACCCACCCATTGTTCCGGTTTGATTGGTATAGTTCGATATGCTTCTGCCACATCCCGGACCGAAGCTTTTGACCCCGGAGGTAAATGAAAAATAATAAAGGCGACTGTGTTAAATGTCCCCCAGGTGCACGGGAACTCATCACTGTTGATTTGAGAATTAATGGATGATGTGTGCAGGAGTGGTGTATGAGGCGAAGAGAAATTATGTACAGGTCGAAACTTGCCAGGTTTCCCTGGCTTGGGTATGATTGATAATGGGGAAGTTTGAAAGGGTCCGATGAGGGATTCGAGTTCGGCTTGAGTAAAAGGTCCGATGTACCTTCCAGTCTGAAATTCTTTGATTTCGATGTCCTGATATGCCTCTGAGAATTGTTCGAGGGATACATTATTAGGTGGTGTATATGTATTAATAGGTGGTATAATACCAGCGTCGAAGCCAAATTCGATGTCGTGGCATAATGTTGGGTAACGAGAGGTAAGGTTATATTGTTCGAGTGCATCTCTCCATGCCTTAGAGATATACGGAGTGAGGGCCTTACGCCTTCTGTGCTCGAGGGCAGTCCTGGGCTCCATGATCGATTTGTTCGCATCCGGAGCAAATGTGTCGTGCACGATGATCTGTGCTGGCACATCCCATAGGTCGTTGCCAATCCGAGCATAACTGCGATCCCGAAGACAAGGAGATAAGTCGGCCATTTTCGCTGCGTCGTACTTTGGTCTGACCTCCATCGAATGTTTTGGAGCTGTTGCACACTCTGATGTTGTGTGGATTTCGCCCGAGACATACGGCGCAAACTGATGGGCTTCCCGCTGTTGCGCCGTTGCGAAAATGCGATGTGGACGAATCCTCGTTCTTCATCTTGGGCAACCCAGTTGTTTTCGTAGGATATGGAGCGTACTGTCTACTAGCCCTCCTGGGTGTTGGTGATGCTGAGCGTGAACGCCCTCTGTAGTACGACGTACTTGGGGTATGACGTCTACTGGTGGATCTCCCACTTCGGTTTTGAGAGTTTCCTTCTCGATACGGGAAATCCCTCTGAGCTCGGGTTGGTGTTGACACAGTAAAATTTTGCAGCTCAGTCATGACTTCCGCTCTCCTTTGGTCATGAAATTTGTCCGCCACTCCTCTCAAAGTTGCTGGATTGATGTTCGCTATGTTGAAGCCTTTGTTCTGATCCAGGGAATCGTGCCACAACCTGCGCATTTTCGCCTGGAATATGATCAGAATTTTGTCGCCATGTGGGCTTAGGCGCATTTCGTGGTCTTCTAACTGGAAGTAAAACTGAGCGAGTGCATGTATGTGCTTCTCGGGCCATTCTAGCTGGCTCATGTAGTGGATCATCGAGCTTTTCCCCATGCTCATCTGTCTCCAGGTGAGGTCACAGTCCTTGATAATATTCTTCGATGCTTTAAAAGCCGCCAGTGGTTTCAGAGCCACCACTCCGTTTATTTCGGAAAATCCAAATGCGTCGTTCGAGGTGGATCGGTCGCCGCCGTGATCTTCAAGCGCTGCCTCGCATCCCTCGGGGGTAAAGTAGTATAGTTCCACCCATTCGAAATTCTTCAGTTTATTGAGCGCGTATGCTGATGGTCGAGGCATGATCACGTTTTCGCATGAAAGATTTTCGTCGAAGTCATTTATTTTGGCCTTCTTTTTTTCTTGAGGGGGCTCATTTCGTGCTGCTTCCTCGCGTTGTCTCTCCTCTTCGTGACGTCTTGCTTGCTCTTGTTGTTGTTCCTGCTCAACCTGTAGGTTCCAGGCGTCAATTCGAGCTTGCCGTCCTTGCTGGTATGCCGCTTCTAGTTGGTTAATGGCCTGTTCGGCTGAAGTCTCCGGTCGTGCTTGAGTTATAACCGCTATGACATTCTCGTAAGTGGGGTCGTGAAAATTAGGAACCGGTTCAAGGTTCGGGTTTTGCAGCTGAGCATCTGGCATTCTTCGTGAGTGATAGTTTAGGGACTAGGATATTAGACTATGATTTATGATATGTTTGTAGCAATGAAAAACAAAGCACGAGTTGACGTCGCTCGTCGCGCTGGAGAGTTTCGCTTTCTGTCCTTGCGAGCGAGGTGGCAGAGCGAAGGAAAGAAGTGCACGTGATGCACTTCCGTCTGCTCAAAGACGATATTCTAGCTCTTCGCTTGTACCTCGCTTCGCTATAGAAACGAACACATCCCCATCGTGTAAGCCAAGGTACGCCTCTAGCACAGGAGTGGAAATCCGGGAGTTTAAAGCGACATAGCCCAACATCTTGACGGTCAGAGATGTGTCCTCTGTCTGATTAAGTATGCGCATATAAAGCGCATCCAGTTGGGCAAACGGAAGATCTTTTTTCGGTGGTTGCAGGCCGAGGACTATCTTAAGTCGTGCATCAGGTCTATGGCGCGGAGATTTCACGAAATTAATTACAGTCGAAACATAGATAAATTGGCCCGACGCCGTATCTATGAGTTGTTCGATGTTACCTTCACCAGGCCACCGTTCAGGTATTGAGTGCTTGTTAACATGGCCCTCGCGGATCTCGTTGAAATTATCGCACAGATATTTTCTGATATCGTTATCAGATTGGTAATTGTTGCCCAGGGATACTGTGAAGACCATTGGACTCATTTGAACTCCGTGAATGAAATTTTTGATGTTGTTTTCCGGACGACTACAGACAAGGAATCGGACGGGGCATGGAGAGTAGGATTTTATGAGATCTCTGATGGTATCCAAAATATCGCGCTGGCTGGATTGATCTATGCACTCGTCCAGTCCATCTATAACTATGAGACGGCGGACGCGTCGGGCGTCCGTAGCATAGAACAACATTAACGGGTCCATCACAAGGGATACGAACTGCGTTCGCAGGGACTTGGTGAAAATAAGGGGATCGTAGGCGATATAGTTGGACACCGCGGTACGTATAGTAGGGTGAATACCACAAATCTGATAGGCGATTGTCGATACAAGACACTTAGAATGATTCCTTGTGCCATCGCTCGAGCCGAAAAAGAAACCGGCAAGCAAAGTTTCTTCCTGCGCACAGCGCTCGCAGATGCTCCTCCCGATGGCGGATTTCCCAGCACCCGCAGCTCCAGTAAGCCAGTTGACAGCCTTTTCACTGGTATCTTCGTCTGCTCCTGCAAGCCAGTCTACGATTGCCTGTATGACCGCCATACGGGTTCCCGGATGGCATCTCGGTGGGTCGAAGATGTGACCCGAATTATGAAGGGCGTTGGGCGTCACAACCTCCAGAAGTATATCATATCCATCTGGAGGACTGAGATGTTTAATTTACAATAAGAAAAAAATACTGTGACGTACCCTTTGCTCCACCATGAAAATGGGAGTTTTGAATGCTGGTGAACGTACCACCAGTGATGATGGCTTGGGATGCTGGGAAGAAAGATCCCAAACGCTGATTTCCGCTCATGAAATGTCCCCAAAATCGTTAAAATCTGTATCAGAGCGAGAAAGATAGAAGATGGAGAAGATGGCAGAGAAGAAACCTAAGTGGGAAACATGTGCGAACGTATATGTATTCTTCGTGACACGGAAAACAAAGTACACATAATCGGGATGGTAATAGGATATACGATCCTACAATCCTACAATCCACTCTCTCTCTCTAACTATCTAACATCCATACTAGACAACATTAAAAACCATATCAATTCATAAGGAGGACAACAAAGAAAAAAGACAAACAGGCGCGCTGTGGAATTCACGAATACAACAGAACAGAACAATAGAACAACAATAACACAACAACATGGTATATAAAATTTACATTCTGGATTCTGGATTCTGGGTGGGATGGGATGGCAGTCGAGGGCCAGTACGGCAAGCCAAGGCAAGGTCGTAAACCGTTCACGTTCGTCATCGTGATAGTCGTATGATGGAGAACAAGGCAACAATGGAGTAATATACAATGCAATGTGTAGTAATAGCGTAGTCAATGAATGGATAGAAGAATGGATAGAAGAATGGCATGACATGATAATACGGTACAGTAGGGTATGTTAGAAGTCGGAAGATAGAAAAAGAATAAAATAAGGTTTGTATTGGGTTTGTCGTGAGCATGGATACATGGATAAATGAATGAATGAAGAGAGGATAGAAAGATACGATGAAGGGAATGGAGAAAAGTAAGAGGACATTCGTTAAAGTGGAGAAGAAAAAAAAAAGTCTGTCGTCATGAACATGAAGCAAGTTTGGGATACCCAAAATCGGCAGAGAGCACCGAGAGGTGCGTGAGCCGGGGCATCTCCCCAGTGGAGAGGTCGCATTGTCCAGGGTTACTATCAGCACGCGTGGAGAGGGGACGAGGAGGGTACTTATACGTGAATCCGTCGATGGCTTCGGAGACGGCGGGCGATGATGAAGGTGACGACGACGACGACCATTCGTCCGGCTCCTCCCCGCCCTCCCGCTACTAGCCCCATCAAACCCATGCACCCCCCAACCCACTCAACGAAATCTCCAAAAACTCGAACTGCGACCCCGCAAGCTCAAGGCCCTCCAACCTCGGCCCAACAATATCCTCATAGAACGCCTCGCTCGCCTCGAAATCTGTAGCATCGTAATCATAATTCGTCCAACTGAGTTTCTTCAAAGGGCGGGCGCATCAGGGGTGAGCAGGCCTTGTGAAGAAGTGACCGTCGTCGCTGAGCCATACAATCACGAGGACGAGGACGTCGCCGTCGCCGTCGTTCCCGTCGTCGTCCCACCCATAGAAAACGGCACGGCAGGCGAAACAGTGAACACATGGGGGTGCATCGGCCTCCTCGTGCTCCTATAATCCTTATACAACTCCAAATTCGGACAATACTGCAAAATTAACAACATATCATGCGGAGAGCACTTTTCCATCGCACGCGTCTCGACGCGGATCCGGCGCACGAAACGGCCTACATTGTTAGGCAACAAGGACGAATGGTCAGCGGACGGCTTGCGCGACAGCGCGCGGGTTACTGTCGTCGTCACTCCATGCGCGTGGATCGTCTGCTGCGCGCGCTTCCGTCCCCTTGTGAGGACACTCAACCACTTCTTCCGTCCGTTTTCCTGCTTTCATCATCCTCCTCCTCCTACCAACGTCCCTTTCTGCCCAGAACCAACCCTCACCTCAGGCCTCAACCTCAACCAACGCCGTCCCTCCCCCTCCCCTCCCCCACCATCCCCACACAACCTCTCCGCCAATGCCCTCGCATGCCTCCCCTTCCTAGTCCACACATCCTCATAAAGCACCTCCTGTGCGACCCAATTCCAGATCCTACAGAATGAGACGGGTTCGGGCCCTCCCGAGCCCGAAGACGACTATGAAGGAGAAGAAGACGATAAAGCGGAAGAACAAAACGTCGCAGGGGACGACCCCACAGCCGAATAATAAGGATAAAGCGACTGAACCTGCGTAGCCACAGTAGTAGTCGCATGTTTCGACGCCGATAACACTCCAACTCCAACAAAAGGCAGCGCGACCACTAACCGAAACACGAGCAGCCAAAGCTCCGTAGGCAGCTGGGGCGTAAACGCCCCTGAATGTCTAGATCGGATAGTCACGAAATTGCTTGTGTTGTTGCTGTTGTTTTTATTGGGGGCGTTGTTGCCATTGCCAGAGCTACTGCTGCTCCTGCTGCTACTCCTCGTTCCATCCCCAAAACTCTCCGCGCTCTTCCACCTCCTTCCACCGACGATGCTGTTACTTGCAAAGGAGCTCTTATGCCCCAGGTGTTAATGTTTCTCGTTCGGAGGGTGTGGCATTTATAGTTGATTTTGTCATTGACGTTGCTCCTGCTGCCGTTGTTGTGAATGTCGTGGATAATGCACCCGCCGACTCCTATTTTTCTTCGCAGAACGCCCGTTTGAATTCACTTCCTCGTCATCTTTATTTTCATCAGCCTCTTCATTTTCACCCCTCATCGTAATCGCACACCGCCGTTCCCGTTGCAGAATATCGCCAGGGCTCGTAATGACCTAAGATGAACGCAACGCGAACGTAACGAAAGAGGGAGCATCAGTACATCGATGTCAGTGCCAATATGCAATGTGATTGGGAAATAGGTGTTGAAGTGGGAATAGAAGCAGACGTGACGATGACGAAAGGATGAAAATCCAATGAAAGGAAATGAAAGAACAGAAATAATTTTTGTCGGATACATCACTGTGGTCGTTGCCTGTGACGAAAGTGACGGCCGTGACTTGGGTAAGCGACGGCGGTTTGGTTTCGGCAGACAAAGAAACTTAGAACAGGTAAAGGCGGGATGAACAGGCCTAAATCCACTGGGTTCTCAGTTACAAGATACCACAGCTTATATAGTGTACATAGAGTAGCTAAATAAAAGGAGAAATAATGCGAAGAGAAACAGACTCTACCTAACTTCTAAGCACTAAAGTAATAAGCAAAAAAAAAAGGAAGTAAGAAATCACGAGGAAAGGAACATGATAGCAGCATAAAAATGAAAGGAAGAAGTTTCAAGGAACATAGAATGAAGGGACAAACGAGCAACGAAGGTATGAGAAAATAATATTCGCTACGACATTGTCACTCTGTGATGCGTTTGGCCATGGTATCCTGACTCCTAAGTCGGTGTGGTGGGCCGAGTTCCCGCGATGTTCGGCACATATCTCGGATCAGACAGAAACCAGTGACTGGCTTTGATTCGATCGCTTTCCGCATTTCTTATGGTTTAGCTGAACCATGCTGACCGACGATATAGATGATATAGATAGGGATGACGACAGATATCGATGCGCACCCACAATGTCATCGTCGACCAGCTTCTCGAAATGAGATAATTCCATGCCACATACGGACTTGAGGAATAGTCGAACGTTGGTATTTTGAACGCGGGAAGGTATGTATTTTCTCTGTTTACTTTCCTCACCATTTTTCTGAATAAAAACGAACGTAACCCGATTACCTCACCATATCTTAGGCTGAAATATTGATAGAGACAGCAACCCAAGCCGCTCATCCATCTTTCCCATGAACTTACGCACTCTCACCCTAGCCATCGTCGCCTCGACTTGGAAGATGTTGTCTTCCGTGAACTCTATGTTTCAATCAGCAATGTCCTCAAATTCTGGGATATATTTCCAATGATGCCTCCCCGAACGTTCTTCCCAGCATCCCCCACCCGAAACATCCTCATCAACGACGAGCGTTAGCAGGTCCAGGTTTTCGTCCTCCTGCACATCGTCATGGATGCCTGTACAAAATCACAACTTTACCTCCTCCAATGTCCCCAGGGTTGCACGCAGCGCAGGGGTGTGCATCATATGCTCCCTACGCCTACGTCGCTCATTTGAGCAAAGCCTCACATATAACATACGGGAGTCGAGACGTACATTCATGGGGGCGAGCCAAGTGGACCGATGTCCTTTCCCCATCCATAATATCACTATAACCACCAATATCATTTGTATGGACCATCCTCAACGACTCATGGTGAGTACAGTCCACCGCAAATGTTGACGAGGATGACCAAGACTCGGCTTTGACCACCAGCCTGCATTTCGGTGTACGCCACTCAATATGCAGACACGCAAGGGAGGACAGGATATGTTTCGACAAGCGCAACCATAGTAATCGGTATTGGTCGGTGCTGATGTGGGTGACGTTGGGGAGAAGTAGTACGTTGGACAGCGTACAATGATTGGATTCACAGCATATCCAGAAAACATCTACACGGTACGTATTCTTTTTCCATATTTTTCTATTCGTGTCCATATATAATTCCATCGAACTTTGGGGCGCGATTACCCGTCTTCCCAAAGTTCTCTCTTCTACATATATGCTCTTGTTACTTTTATCACGCGAACACGCACTTTTTCTTCTCTCTCTTTGTGTTCTTCCATCGTCGAACTTACTGATTCTTTATTCTTCGTTTTCCAGGACCATCCATTGAAATCAACAAGTTCGAAACACCCGACGATCTTGGGTCGGCTTAAGGGTCGATTACACAGATGTGTCCTAAGGAATGACGCGGGTGGAAATGTACACAGTATGAATACAGGCGCGTTGTGCGATAGCTTGCTGGGGGAAAAGGATATAGGGCCCAGCGTAGCTGCCTCGATTGTTGGTTCAGGAAGGGCAATCATTCGAAAGTTAATTGGACTCTGGACATCACGCTGCACCTTTTCCTACGATGACAACCATCCACACATCTAAGCGCCTAACAGGGGCAACACCTACTTCGACATCATCATCTACAATAACGACTACTTATACACCGTCGTTGTTGGTCCATCGTCCAGCCAAGACTAGTGTATTAAATATCGAGTCTCGACTGCTATAACGGCACAGCCACATCCACCCATGGGCACAAACTCGAACGTCGATGGAGAAGGCCGGACTCAAGGCAGCGTTCTGGGTGGTTCAGGATGGTGCAGAGGACATATTACCCACTACTGCTGAACGCTGAGCGCTGAGCGTACATGGACTTGTTACGCTCAGGCTTGAACGCGAAGGGATGGCAATCAGTGGGCTGAAACGAAAATTGTATTTCCACGTCCTTCTCTTCTCGTTGTCTTTTATTTGATCGTTTGTTGACGGGTTGCTTTCATTTGATTGCGTCTATCGTTTCCTTTTCTTTCTTTCTTGACGCAACCACTAAATATTCAGTCGGATTGATACTTCTTTATTTCATCGAATATCGTCTATCATACATTCCAAAATATAATTACTTTAATTATATTTTGCACGATGTTCTGATCGTTCCATCAGTGGTTTCAAAGATCAATTTACATTCCTTTACTTGTCTACATCAAATAGTCGACAACTCAAACCCCCGTTCTCGCCATTCAGTCATCTCTCTTCCTCTTTTTGCTGGTTTCTTAGTTTGAAAAGATGTTGGTTACATTTTCACAAATATAATACTGAAGTCCATACCTGCTTTCCCAGCGTCTCTGTTTGCTCTTGAGTCTGGACTATCGTCTTCGGATTCCATTCTCTCCAAATATTCGTTTATTGCTTGGCGCGCCCTCCGGCTAAGAGTTGGGAACATTATAGACATGAGTGGGAAAGGCTTGTCGCAAAATTCAATGAGTTCCGGATCTCGCCCTGCCATTGGGAGAATTTTTGGGAGATATTCCAGATAAGCCATATAATCCCTATAGTATCCGACTCGAATACGGTTGGTCACTAATTGAACCAAGGCAAATGACGCCAAGGAAAAAATCGACACCCAGCTTGAACTTTGCAATGTCAATAAGAGAAACCTCATTTTGTGGCGTTTTTCAGGGGTAGAAAAATAAATCTGTCGTCCTCGCACTGTATGATATATGAAAACAAGTCTTTCTTGATTTTTGTGGATATTGTGGAATGAGGTACGCATATGCCATTTCCAGGAACGACGAGTTCTCGTCTGCCTCTCGATGCATTCGAGCTTCAGATGTCTCTTCGCTTCAAGCGTCGTAGTACGGTGTATATCACAGAGACGTTTGAGACAGTATAGCGCTGCTCGAGCGACTATACGCGATCGTTTAGGAATGGTGAGAATTTTATGGAAACCATCGCGCAGTAGCGGCCGAGTCCTGTTATAGCCAATATTGTCCAGGGTATTGAAGGTTTCTCTCTGGGCCTTTTGCAGCAAATCCAATGTGCTTTCAAAGTACCGCAGGTCCTCGAATTTGATGCTCGCCTTGATATAACGCTTGACGAACACGAAATTTCTTTCAAGGTTGTTAACCCCGTCTTTGGTACAAAGATACCATAGTGTGCACTGGAAAAGGACCTCCAGATATTGTTCAAAAACGTCTTCGAGCTCGCGATGCTGTTTCCTCTGATATTCTTCCAAAGTAAGTGTCGTGCCAATCTGGTAATAAGTCAAAGACTCACAAGTTTTGAAAGCGCATATATTAGTCCTTCAGCAAATTGGTACTTGGAGCAATCATCACTGTGGCTAGCAAAAAGATCTTTGCAAAAAGATTCCATCGGGAATTGTGCGAAGGCATCGAGGAACGCGGCTTGGATGGCTGGACTACAGTCAGGAATTGCCCGGATGAGTTCATAACCACTATCATTTAGTGAATCATTTATTGGATGTGGAAAATCATATAAATAATGAGTGTTCTTCTTGAATTGACAACCTCGAACTTGACCTATATATAGAAAGAGTGGAAAGATCAGTGACGTTTAGATGTGTCGAATGATGACTCACCTGAGAATATTTCAACTGAACGAAGAAAATGTGATGCTCTCGTGTCTGCCAAGCTCATATAATAGAGCGTTTGTGATCGAGACGGATCAAAAAGAAAGTCTGCAAAGGATTTGTGGAGGATGTACACGCGACGAAATGTTTCCTTTTCATCCTGTTCCATGGAGACAGTACCTGCGAGATCGGAGAGTATCGCTTCTGCGTCCCCATCATCTAATGCAAGGTACCCTTCCAGCACAGGAATAGAGATCGAGGAATTCAAAGCAACATAGCCCAACATCTTGATTGCCAAGAATGTATCCGCTGTGAGATTGAGCATGCGCATATAAAGCATATCTAGTTGGGCAAATGGCAGATCTTTTTGCGGTGGTCGAAGGCCGAGGATTATCTCGAGTCGTTGATGAGGCCTATGACGAGGAGACTTTACAAAATTGATTACAGTCGACGCATAGATAAACTGGCCTGATGCCTTGTCGATGAGTTGTTTGACGCTGTCTTCACTTGGCCAGGATCCAGGGATTGAATAGCTGTGAATATGGCCATCGCGGATTTCTTTGAAATTATCGCGCAGATACTTTCTGATATCGTCATTAGATTGGTAATTGTTGCCGAGAGATATTGTGACTACCATTAGATTCATTTGAACGCCGTGAATGAAATTCTTTATATTGCTTTCTGGACGACTGCAAACAAGGAAGCGGACGGGGCATGGAGAGTAGGATTTTATGAGATCCATAATGGTTTCCAAAATATCGCGCTGGCTGGATTGATCTACGCACTCGTCCAATCCATCTATAACTATAAGGCGGCGGACACTCCGAGCTTCTTGATAGTAGAACACCATTAGCGGGTCCATGATAAGCGATACGAACTGCGTTCGCAAGGTCTTGGTGAAAATAAGGGGATCGTAAGCGATATAGTTGGACACCGCGGTACGTATAGCGGGATGGATACCGCAAAGCTGGTAGGCAATTGTCGAAACAAGAGAATTGGAATGATTTCTTGTGCCGTCACTAGAACTGAAAAAGAAACCGGCGAGCAAAGTTCCTTGTTGCTCACAGAGCTCGCAAACACTTCTTCCGATCGCGGATTTCCCAGCACCCGCGCCTCCAGTAAGCCAGTTGACACCCTTTTCACGGGTATCTTCATTTGCTCCTGCAAGCCAGTCCATGATTGCCTGTATGACCGCCACACGTGTTCCCGGATGGCATTTTGGTGGGTCGAAGATGTGACCCGAATTGTGAAGGGCGTTGGGCGCCACGACCTCCAGAAGTCTATCATATCCATCTGGAAGACTGAGATGTTTAATTTACAATAAAACAAAATACTGTGACGTACCCTTTGCTCCACCATGAAAATGGGAGTTTTGAATGCTAGTGAACGTACCACCAGTGATAATGGCTTGAGATGCTGGGAAGAAAGATCCCAAACGCTGATTTCCGTTCATGAAATGTCTTCAAAATGGTGGAAATCTGTGTCAGAGTGAGAAATGTCGTATATGGGGGGGATGACAGAGTAGAAACCTGAGTGGGAGGATGGCATGTGCGGACATATATACCCCCATGCCTTCCGAAGCTATGTTTAGTTGCATAACCCTGCTCATAATACCGCGATGTTGTGTTTCCGAGAAACATATATACTCGTCTTAACTTGAACCGATTAACTTTTATCTGCCAACTTCAGCGGTGAGCAAGAGGATGATGATCAAAAGCAAATGGGGCAAGACGAATTCTGAGCCCTGATGTTCAATTTAATCAGCTATCACTGCGTTCTTCAACTTTCCTGCGGTCATCTCAAATTTCAAGCCTTCAATGTGATTCGTTTGTTGCAGGATATTTCCGACTTTTCCGAATCCACAACTTGACAGCTCACCCTGTTAGTGAGAACACAGACACTCAGATAAATCACAGGACATAATACGGGCGCAGAGTGGACCCGAATACCAGTTACCGATTAGTACGTCCTGCCAGAAGCACCCAAATACCACCATATGTATATACCATAAAACTACCTCTTCGCCTTCCTATTCGGATCTCATCCCCAAGCATACGTATACCTGTAATATTCCCCAAATCGACTCAACTTGCAAGTAGGATCAACGCAGACGATGAAACTAACCGATCAACATAATTTACGCACCGGTGCCTTGAGTAAATTGAAAATTTAAATTGGGCGCTTAAAGGGAAATGTGACCTCACTGGAGCCAATAATATAGTCACGCATTATACCCGTTCATCTCCGCAAGGACTGCACTTCCTTCTTCTCCTTTTGGGTTCCCGGCTACATCGCGAATCCATAAACATGAAAAATTGGCAAGCAGAGTACACATAAATTGGGACGATAATGCGCAATACGATCCTACGATCCACACACACACACACACACACTACCTATCTAACATCAATACTAGACAACATTAAAATACATATCATTTCGTACGTAAGGAGGACAACAAGGGAAAAGACAAACAGGGATACGGAATTCGCAAAGACAACACAACAACAACAAAACACAACAGCACGACAACAACATGATATATATACAATCCGGATTCTGGCCGATTCTGGATGGTATAGCAGTCGAGGGCCAATATGGCAAGGCAAGGTCGGTGAACCGACGTTCACGTTCGTCATCGTGATAGTCGTTACTATACTAGAGAATTCAAACGCAACAATGGAAATGGAGTAATACAGAATGCAATGGGCGGTAATAGCGTAGTTGATGGATAGAAGAATGGATAGAAGAATGACATGATAATACAGTACAGTACGGTATATTAGGACTTAGAAGATAGAAAAAGAATAAAATAGGTGGTTTGGGTTTGGGCTTGTCGTGAGCATGAATGAATGAAGAGAGAAAGGAAAGATACGAGGGAGGAAATGGAAGAAATAAAAAAGGAGATTCGTCAAAGTGGAGAAAAAAAAAGTCCATCGTCATGAACATGAAGCAAATTTTGGATAATGAACATCGAACAGGAAGAAATAGAGACGAGGAGGAAAAGGAACTGTCCGTACGAAGCCAAGCAAGCAACCCCAAAGAAAGGAAAAGAAACACAGCGCGGGAAAGCTGCATTTTATTTACATCCCCAACCCGGCCCTCTTCAAATTCCCCATCGTCACATTTAACACCTCTACAATCCTCCAACCACACCATTCGCTCCCTGCACTGGCGCAGCGGTGTACTCTAGAACTTGAGCACTTTCACGCCGTTTGCGCGGGCTTCGGCGGCGTCTGCGGCGAGGAGGGCGTGGGCTTGGGTTTGTTGGGATGTTTAGGAGGATTTGGAGAGCGGGAAGGAGGGAAAGGGAAGACGGGTATTGGTTGAAGAAGCATGCGACGAACATCCAAGCTCGTCGCCGACTCCGACAGCGAACAGCTAGCAGTTGCCATCCGTCCCGTGCGTCTATAGATATCGCTCTCCCAGCTCATATCATGCACGTATCGCAGGGAAGGAAACGCGTCGTTCCTCAACAAGCTCGCGAACTGCTCGAGGAGCATAAAGTACGGGTCTTCTTCGTCAACCTGAGCATGAGCATGAGCATGCACAGCAACATCCCCCCTGCGTCTCCTCGCCGCATCGTCCACATCCGCAAGCAGCCTCTTCTTCATATCCCTCACGCCAATAAAAACCAGCCCGGGATGCGTAGGCAACAGCACATGCGAAGCGATCCAATCCGGGGACTGCCAGTTCCACTTGGCGTCAGCGCTGCAGATGAATTCTTTCAGGTTCGGACACCATGCGTTGAGCGGGACGTTGGTTGATCCATGAGCATGGGGGCTTTGTATGTTGTGAAGAGCAGGATGCAGACCGTGAGCGCTTGAGCAGTCAACTAGGCCTCCTCGATATCCCCACTCGAATGCCCAAGTTCAAGCTGCACGGTCTTCTCCCCATGCACCTCAAAGAACCTCCTGAACCCACTACCGGAGTACCCAAAGTCGACAGAGAGCACCGAGAGGTGCGCGAGCCGGGGCATGTCCCAAGTGGAGAGCACGGTGAACGTCGCATTGTCCAGGGTTGCTTTCAGCAAGCGTAGAGCGGGGAGGAGGGTATACGTGAATCCGTCGATGGCTTCGGAGACGGCGGGCGATGATGGAGGTGACGACGATGACCCAACGAAATCAGCAGACGAATGGGTCAACAGACTCGCATTCACACCGCCATTCGTCCGTCTCCTCCCTGCAGAACCAACCCCACCAAACCCATGCACCCCAACGCACTCAACGAAATCTCTAAAATCTCCAACTGCGAACCCGCGAGGCCCGCCACCCTCAGCCCAACATTGTCTTCATAAAACGCCACTTCAGCCTCGAAATCCGTAGCGTCGTAATCGTAATTCGTCCAACTGAGTTTCTTCAATGGACGGGGTAGCAGAGTGGAGGAGCGCATCAGGGGTGAGGCCTTGAGGCCTCCTCGCCTCCCTCTCCTTCCCAATCCATACATCCTCATGAAGCACCTCCTGCGCGATCCAATTCCAATCCTACACACCCGCGTGAGCAACACTTCCCGCTTCAAGTGGGCGTTGTATTGGGCGATGCACATGCTGAGGTGGGTGTGGGCCGGGGCGCGGTTGAGGAATGAGATGGGTTCGGGTGGGAGGGCCCGACAATGAAGCCGACGACGATGAAGGAGAAGAGGAGGAAGAGAAGGAAGAAAACGTCGCAGGCGACGACCCCACAGCCAAATAATAAGGATAAGGCGACTAAGCTTGCGTAGCCAAAGTAGTAGTTGCCTGTCGATACCGACGAAGAACCCATCTCCACTCCAACACCAAAAGGCGGCACGACCGCAAACCGAAACGCGAGCAGCCAAAGCTTGGTAGGCAGCTGGGGCGTAAGCAGCCCTGAATGTCTAGGTCGGATAGTGACAAAATTGCTTGTGTTATTGCTGTTGTTCTTATTGGAGGTGTTGTTGCCATTGCCAGAGCTGCTGCTGCTTGCCGCTGCTCCTCGTCCCATCCCCAAAACTCTCCGCGCTCTTCCTCCTCTTCCACCGACGATGCTGATCCTAGCAAAGATGCCTGAGGCGTTGAGGTTTCTCGTTCGGCGGGTGTGGCATTTGTCGTTGATTTTGTCATTGACGTTGCTCCTGCTGCCGTTGTGAATGTCGTGGATAATGCACCCGCCGACTCCTATTTCTCTTTGCACAACGTCCATTTATATTCACTTTCTTTTCATCTTCAAAGCTTCGCCGGCACCCCTCATCGCAATCGCACGTCGCCGTTCCCGTTCCCATTGTAGGACATCGCCAGGGCTCGTAATGATGTAATATGAATGCAACGCGAAAGTAACAAAAGAGGGAGCATCAGTGCATCGATGTCTGTGTAATGTGATTGGGAAATAGGTGTTGAGATGGGAATAGAAGCAGACGTAGAATGTGGGCGATGACGAAAGAATGAAAATCCAATTAAATGAAATGAAAGAACAGAAATAATTTTCGTCGGATAGTGGTCGCCGTCTGTGACGAAAGTGACAGCCGTGACTTCGGTAAGCGACGGCCGTTTGGTTTCAGCAGACATAGAAACTTAGAATAGGTAAAGACGGGCTGAACAGGCAAAAAATCACTGGGGTTTTGTTGGAATAATCGGGGTAAATACAAGCGCACCACGAAGTGGTCACTTGATAGCCGCAGATTATCTCGAGGAGATAATCTGCATTTCATTCTTATATTGACATTTGGTGGCATATTATGTGCCACTATCCCTTGTTTTATTTGATTTTCTCCTTATTACTTTGTAGCTACATATTTTGTATTTATACTGTAGCTACTTGAATGATAAACCTCGCTTGATTGCGAGGGTCCCTACTACAACCCGAGTGACCTCGAAGACCCGGTCATTTTAACAGGTTTCAGTTATGATATATTACAACTTATATACTATAGAGTAGGTAAATAGAAGGAGAGATGATGTGAAGGGAAATGGACTCTACCTAAGTACTAAAGTACTAACTAGTAATAAGTCTAGAAGCAAAAAACAAGCTCCACATATCTCGCCCGAACCATTGAACCTCGATGTCCGACGCTTAGTTTTGACCAACAATCCGGATAGCAAGGACGACAAAGATGCACCAACGCACCTTTTCCAGATTACAGGGGTTATCTGCCGCATGCAGATTTAAGGAGTGTTTAACATCTCGAACAGACATTTCTCTACATATTTCCTTGATTTCATTTCTTCTCCTTTTACTGAATGGATACCAACACAGGCGACTCAACTCTTTCCGACTATCTTTTGGATGACAGCGGCCGCAGTTCATCCTGCCATTCCATCTCTCACCTATGCCTATCCGCTCTCACCCCAACCATAGCTGTTTCAACTCTCAACTCGAAACAAAGACGCTTTCCGAGTAATAACAACTTTAACCATAATTCTCCGAGCTTCCGCAGCCCTCACCTGTTCAACATCAACAGCGTGCACTACCTTGGACTAGATAGAACGGATTCGGAAGAACAGATCCTTCTGGTATCTACGAGGATGGTCCAGTACATAATTTTTTCCATTGAATGCGCCCTTCCTAACCAGTGACCACCAACCCCGGAGTCCATACCCTCCTTGACTGGGTTTGATTCGAAGAGCAGAGCGGAGGGGCGGGGCAGCCAATGTAAGGCAAATCAAACGTGTGCTCGTTGGCCAGCATCGAAAGTATGTACTTTTTTCTGTATTCCTTCATTCGCCTAGTATGTGGTTCTTCCAAACATTTTCCAGCGCGTAGTCGGTAGCCTTCGAACTGCGAGCCAACTATCGTCGGCTGAATACATAGGGCGATATTTATGTAACACTCAAAAAGGACTGCGGTCATTTCTGTTACTTTGATCCCTTTATTGTTTTGTCGTCAACTGTCTTGCTGTCAAATTATCTTTCGTCATTCCATACAACTTTTCCTTGATCGACGTCTTTGCAGCGTCATCCGCCCAGACTGGTTCCGAGTGCACGACAGGTTATGCACTTTTATCCGGATGCTAGTGCAAATTAAAAGTATGATGATTGTAGTAGAATAGACTAAGGTATATCAAGTACATCGAGCGGTATTTAAGCTAAACTATGTTATTGTAATATACGAAGGTCATAGCTATATAATAGGAGATATTGCTAAGTTACAGTTGATCCATTGAAGACGAGAGGCACAGTGAAACAATATGAGTGGCTAACTGGTTAGCCACTAAGTCCGTAACGACGTAGCGTTTGTATTCCAACAGATGCGCCAATCCATTGATTCTCGTTGTCCGAAGCGTTCGATGAACTTGAACTTAGAAGTTCGAAGCAAGCTACGACAATTGAAGGGCACCTTCTGATAATTAACGTTTCCCGAACTAGATATAGTACAATAACATCTACAACTCAGTAGAAGACCCAGAGGATAGCAGAAAGTACATAGTGTCTCATGCTATCCTTTATTTATAGACTCGAGGTTGTGTTCTTTGATGTCGTTACTGCAGCTGTTTATAGATCATCTATGTTTTTTGTGTTCGTGTGAAATTTGAATCGTCACTGCCACTTGGTGTTATGTGTGTTCATCACCGTTATTGTTCAAACTACCCAAGTCAAGGGACTTGTACGAAAACCTCTTCTGCACTAGTGGAACGTATAAAAATGTGCATGCTAAACGATCTTTTCTTCGTCTGCTCAGTGACCTTGCTCTTTGCTTACTCGCATAGTATTTTCTCTTCCATGTCTGTCACTCACCCTAATGAAGGCGACCCACCATTGGAAAAAGATCCTGTTCTCTGGTACGAGGACGCAGACGTCATTTTTAAAGTAGGCCGTCGACTGTTTCGAGTTCACCGCACCATTTTGGCGGAACAATCTACGCACTTCAAGAACCTCTTCTCCCTTCCTTTTGCTAGGGATCAGGGGAGATACGAGAACTGTGTCGTTATTGATCTTCCTGGTACACGCGTTTGGGAAGCCCATAATCTCTTTCGTTCGCTGTTGGATCCTGCGTCAGTATATTACACATTATCCCACTACTCGATATCGGTTAACTCTGACGTTCGACATCACATACAGATATCTTGATTACATATTGAAACCAGAGTTCACAAACTTTGAGACATTGGTACGCATGCTCAAGGTTGCGGATCAATACGGGGTTTCAATTCTCTTCGGGAAAATTGTCCGCCGCTTGGAAGTTATGTTTCATCCTTCGTTCGTACCCAGTGCCATTCTGTTGACAGAGGTCAGGAAGATATATGAGCATGAGGTCCAGCCGCAAGCTACAGTGCTGTTGATTTTAATTCGTCTGGTCGATCTGGTTCACTTGGAATGGCTAATACCTCAGATATATTACTTCTGCTCCTTCATACCTCTTGCGTTCTTCCTCAATTCTAGCATGTGGGCGGAAATCGAACCTCAGAGAAAGGACGTGTTTCTCAACCGTCGCGAGCAGGTAATCTTTCAGCGCAACTGTGCCACGGCATGGATGATAGCGATCCCCGTACCAAACTGTCAACAGAAGAATGCATGTGGTTCAGCTCAAATGTCTATCATTGGCGGGCGAAACGAAGATATTTTCTTGATCGCTCCGCTCACTCGAACTTACCTATGGATTAACTATATCAAACATACCAAGCTTTGCGGAGTATGTCGGGATGCAGCTCACAGGATGGCACAAGAATTCGAAACTGACTGCTGGGACGCTATCATGCAGGGACTGAATATAGGAACTTGGGAAGAGCTAAAGGAAAAGAGGCGCCAGTTCTACCAGGACCCAGTCGCGGAATAAATGCTCGGTAACAATGGCAAAACCTCTGGTCAAACACCTCATCATGGTGATATCTCAAGAGCAAGATAATGGGCCCCGTATGGAACGAGCCCCTTTTTAAGCAACACAATCACACAACGGCTGCCTACGTAATATTTACTCAAATTACAAATCAATTACAAATCAGTATCAATTCTCCAGAACTCCACCTCTTATGATCACGTAAAGTCAAGCGAATCTGATCGGTTTACATAAAGCACAACTCATACGATCAGGTCAACATCACATGACCAAAAATGTCACCAGCGTGACATTTTACTCAAATTTGGCAGGCGAAAAGTACAATTTCCTTTGGGGCACTCGCAATTTGGGACAAATAAAAAATCTGTTTGCAACAAAATGTAGATATTTTGAATACAAAACTTTTCTTGCAAAGGAAATTCCCAAAAAAGGTTCAAATAAGGTGCCCCATGGGATCCGATTTGGACGCGTCCTAACTGGGGTTTGCTAATTACGGACGCGTCGTCGCGTCTCTCCGCACAGATCCTTTTTTTTTTCAGTGTGTTGCTCACCACATGCCTACAAAAAGAAAATACAATCCTATAGGAAACCTATCCGGCTTTACAAATGTGTCGAAAAAAAAGCGAAAAATAGCAAAGAAAAATGATGAAAAAGATAATTCATTAGGGGGTCAAGAAAAGGTGCGTCGCGTTTTTCCTACCCCATTTTTGTGTCATTTGAATATGCAAAGATGGATCTAGGCAGTGACATGACCTGCAAAAGTTCTGGCTGTGCAGAAAGTTCCAATTTATTGCACGAGTCAAGAGAACCACTGGGCTTATATTTTCACAGAATTAAACTTACATGTTTATATAATGTAAACTACGTTTTTATGTACTATTCAACATGTAGATATCAGCATGTGCTATAGTGCTACGTCGCATTGTGCAGTGTATGCGTCTTCCAATGCAAGTCGGCGAAGTCCTTCAAGTCCGGTCACACAAAATCACGATCATGTGATGTTGACCTGATCGTATGAGTTGTGCTTTATCAGTTTTGTACCACATTTGTAACAGTTTGAATTTGATTTTGATGTTCGAAGTACTAGCTATGCTACACATTTTTATCATATTGGTTTGTAATAATGACACTATACTCAATGCTGGCTCCGTGGTCTGTTACGCGTGCGCGTACAGTTTATTTAGGCTAAGCGCTAAGGCTCCGTTCGGACTCAGAATATACATTTTGATGGCTCATTTTCGTACCACACCCTGGCAGGACGATAATTATAATTATAACTCGGTTCGAACTTGAAAGCGGTGTGAGCGGCCCGCACTTTCCTACGATGTACGTGCCAACTCACTTTTCTGCCTGAGGTAGTAACCCAGAGTTCCAAACTCATTTGAAACACTATCCATTCATCAACAAGCTAATTCTCAATTAATTCTGTGACCTTACTGCCACACTCTAGCGGCCTGACAATACCTTAAATGAACTGTCATACCTTGGGCCAATATCGATTATGTTGTTGGCTTCTCACATTCAAATTTCCACAACTCATGCTCTTTCGACGTGAATAAGAGACTTTGCACACGTTCGGCCTGTGAGCGATTCGACGAGCTATATATGTATACAAGGGCTCGAGGAGGGGGGGAGACTCTTATACCGGGCATAAACCCCGTATAAGTGGTGCCATCATTCTGATGTAAGTAATATACTTGGAGTAGTACATATGTATTAATATTAGCTAATTACGACCGCCCTCCGCGGGAGCGGCTAAATAAACAGATATGTAGGATACACCCGAGTTAAGAATTAACTTTTCCATGTTGAAATTCTGAATAAAAATCATTTTGCCCTGCAGTAAGCTCTCTTTTTCTCGTTCATATTGGGTGCTTAAGCACTTAAGAGACATGGAACGGTAGGATGTTTTGTCCTCGAAACCCGCGTGAGACTCCACAGTTATTTTTGCCTCTAATCTAAAGTCCTATAGCAACAGATCATGACACCTAACAATATCTTTACATCACATTACAGTCCGTGGATGCCATCAAAAAAGAACGTCATGATAATGATTATAAGAGCTGGATATAAGCTAGTCTACAGTGAACAACTTTTTCCCATCTCTGTTGCGCGTGTATCATTGTAGCTGTAGGCCTCTAGCCTCTCTAGGCTTTCTTTAACATGGGATCTATGGAATCCGAGCTCGCTGCGCTGGAACGGGGTCTCAAACAACTCGAAGCCGAACGATATACGAAGGGTAGGGAGTACTCCACCAGCTTATGACAAGGGCGCCTTTTAACTCATGAGCCCTTGATATTTTCTATTCAGTGATCGTACTTACCGCGTTGCTTTACGAATATAGTAAGCGTGCCTACCTGTCTTCACCAGTGTTCGTTTGACCTCTCCCCGATAATCGAATCTATTAGTTTATACACTAGAAAAAGAGGTAAGCATTTTGCTTGGATGTGTACTCATCATCTAACAGCAGAGTGTTCTCCACAGTATTCTTTGATATGGGTATAAGTTCAATACTATATCTCGGTAGTTGATATGCTAACACGATCGCTATAGAGAAGTAAATGGAGTTTGCTGAAGGCATTATTCTTGCTCGTAAGCTTTCATTTTTTACATACAGTATTGAAATCTGTGGATAAAGTCAAACTAGACGCGGTACCATGCAATCGTAACTACATGGTGAGTTGCACTGTCGCAATAGTTCCATAAATATTAAGCCCTAAACTTCCGTTCTGAAGCTATGGAGCCTACGGTAATTCACCATATCAATTTACATGACATTCACTAAGGTGATTGTGCCTTGACCCAGGATCGCTTAGCCCAAGAGTAACGAATAAGGTTAGCTCATCGGTTTGTAATACTATAGCTACATCTGTCTTACAATCCCTCAGATGTGTGTTTTCCGGAGTATCGTCCCCACCGCTTAGAACCGTATTGACGTACGGCATATGGGTTGAATATAGATGTACGCCTGAAGCATTTATAGATGTGCATTGTACAGGAGGATTAAGTAACTGCCATAGGTGTAAATTTCATACGGTGGGAGATAATGACGGTGTATCTGTCCTCTGTGCTCATTCAAGGTATGTCTTAACCACAATGCACATTACGTTCTCTGACTTGTGTTATGCCTCAGCCATACTACAAATTCGTGTTTATGCGCTTTATGGACTCAATCGACGCGTCCTTGCCTTCATGCTTTCGCTTTATGTCATTGCAGCATCTTTAGGCATGTGGACTGCAATTGATAACATGGTCAAGATAGAGCGTACGTGTTATACGTCCTGATATCTACTCTTATTAAAGCCTCGACATTTCAAAGCAATTGCCACGAGCATACCTAGTGGAAAAGCTTGCACGCTTCCACCACTGTTACCAAACACATACGCAATGTGGCTTCCTCAATTTGTGTTCGAGATGATATTATGCATTTTAGTTGTCTACAGGGGACACCGGGTGTTCAAGGAGAGCATTGAACTGCGGACTAGAGGGTCACTTCTCGTCAGTATCCTTATACGAGATTCTATTTTGTACTTCATAACGTAAGTTCAACACTAATTTTATTGCCATACTTACGAGGCGCAATAGGTTCTCGGCCGTGTATATGAGCTGTCTAATTGTATTCATAAATGATAGAAAAAACCAGGTGAGTCCAAAGCCGAGAACGAAGCATAACAAACATCAGTAACATTACTATAACAGACCATGTACATTGTTATACCTGGTTCAACAGCCGCCGCACTCTCTGGGATCATTGGTAGTAGATTAATACTCAATATACGAGAAGCAGCCGAAGAAACGGAGAAGTCGACCGTAATTCTCGAACTATCTGAATGGGAGGTATCCTAGTGTAAGGATATCTATCCACTTATCTACGCCCCATATCAAACAACTCCGCACTCACAAAATAGGAAACAAACACACTCGGACTCAATGACTTTTTCCAAACTTTCTCTTAATGATGTATAAACAAATATACGGCGTCCATTCGACTGTACCACGCATTGTCATAAGTAAGAGTCTAACGCTGTATCCGATTGAGCTAGGCGGGCCATGTACACCCGGCCGTGATCGGCCCGACCACGTGCTTCTTCTTTTGCACTGCCGAGCAATACCATAGTATGTGAATAGCGAAAAATAGGCTATATCCCATCCCATCCTATCCTTCTCTTATCTTGCTACCTGACACGAAACTTGAAGCTCTACTCCAAGCGCACTTCCGAGAATTTAGAATCCTAGATAAGGCACGTCTTTGAATTTATTTCCCTGACATCTGAGTCATTATGACCAGGGTTGAACGTTGAGGAATGATACCGACCGATGTCAATATATCTCCAAGTGACAAAGACTCCAGCGACACCAGGATTCAAACGCTCAAAATAAATACATATACATATGTGGTCATCGCGCGCGCGGATAACTTGTTTAATCGCCGAACGACAATTAGTACGACTCGGAGCTTATGTATGTTACCGCCGGGAATGTCTGACTGTTGAAGGGTTGGATGTTGCATAACTTAGCGTAAGTGGTGTGCCTTAGTAGTAGCGGCCATAGTCAGTGATAAGCGTCAGATGGCTAGGTAACTATATATCAGGAATTTCCAAACGCCTGTGAGCATGGGCGTGGGCGTAGCACAAATAAATATAGATGAATCAATATGGAAGAGATGCAGAAGCATGACTCGGATGGAATTTATCAAGTGTCAAAAGGGGCTTGACTGATTGAACTTTGAAGCTTTGAGGGTAAAACCCATAACGCAGCAGAAGTAGTAAGCTCAGAAGAAAGAGGCGCATAGAAGTGTAAAAGTAGAAGGTCTACATAGAACCTACGTATATCCCATACTCTCGTCCTCGTACCTATAAGCTAGAGTCCACAATCGGATATAAGAAAAAGTACAGAGACCTGATAAACTGTTACCCTTATACACACGACCTCGCCGCATCACGCTTGGGAGACTCAGCGCAGGTAGGTAGGTATGCCTGAATAGCCTTTTGAGTTTGTCTCTCCGTGAGCCTGTGAGGCTGAGCAAGAGAAATACCCTGGGAGGGTGAGACCGACACGGGAGGATCATACGTATTGGCATTGGCATATACGTACGTACGTACCTCTCTAGAGCGTCGTTAGACAGTCGTCTGTCTATCTATCTGTCTGTTTGTTTGTTTGTTTCCTTTCTCCGAGCCCCAACCGGCGTCGTGGAAACGACTTCGGTGTCACAGAGTCGAAAGTCGAAGGATGACATGGACAGCCTGGGTGAGTGTCGAGCTGGCACTGAACGTGAACCCCGACCAAACACGATCAAGGACTACCACGACGTCCTGACATCCTGTCGATCACGTATACATAATTGAATGAACGCCGATCAGTGCTCTTACTAGGATTAGTGGAATCGGACGAGGTGACGCTTGAGCAAGTTGGTTAAACTTGACCGAATTAATCAAGCAGCGACGTTCAGCGTTTGACTTTGAGCTTAAGGGCTCGACGACGGGCAACGGCCAGAAAATATTATTATGACTGTGCTGTGCTGTGGGTATGGGAAAGAGAACTGGAACCCTACACCACGCCGCCTTGTCAACGATGATGATGATGAAGATGAAGATGAAAGAACCTAGATGGCTTGTTCGTTCGTTCATCATCCGCGAGTCCGCGATGTGCGCAAGGGTATGTAGCGCGTTTGGGTTGAGCATGATGGTGTTGATTAGGTTTGAGTTTGGAGGTGGCGTGGGGGTGTACTGTATATCACGGCACTGGGATTCTGCAGAGTATTTACTAGTACATACTGGCACATACCATACCCTATCGTACCATATCTATGCTCTCCTCCCCACTGGGATCATCAAGTAAATTAGCTTTAGTAACCGCTTGTGGCTCATTAGCCTCCTCCTACATTGCACTACAACTCGGATGCACATATGAGATGGAGATTCGGATCCCCCTGGTTATATTCTCTCTAGGCTAGGTTACTCTTAAAGCTTGGGGACCGACCTGAGGCACGGCCCGCCCAGCGTGGACTTTCGTTTCGACGTATGCGTGTACTACAGTAGTACGGTACCTTGCTGGTATGTAGGAACCCTCACCTGCGACACTTCGGCATGCACGCAGAATTCCATTGAGTCTATATGTATACGGTATTAGTACCCATCTCATCTCATCACGTCCTCGTGCCAGGTCCGGCATTCAAATTTAATTTTAGTTTGGTTTATTTTCCTTCCGTTAGATCCCAACACAACACCCAAACCAGTCGCAGATGTTAATTTAGATTTCTGAATCACGCGCGTGTATGTATGTATGTACGTACGTACGACATGAATAGCAATAGCACTGCACCCGCGAAGTTTTAAGTAGATCAGTTTATAGAAGTTGAAGGATCTTTTTGTTAGAAAATAAATCGTGTCGGTGTTGGTGATGGTGCTTAAACGGTTTATCAGGGAAGAAGGACGAGAAGAACGATCGGCATGGGTTATTTGAGTTCTTAACTGCTATGTGATATGATGCTGACTCTACTGCTACTACCGATGTATGTGGTTATGTGGATGTTGGACTCTGTAGCGCTGGGGTATGTTATGTTGTATTAGGTTAGGCGTAAGGTGCGATTCATCTCTATCTCTCGCCTTTCACATTCGAAACTCGAACACTTGCGGGACTTGGGGGGAAACAAGGCAAGGGGAGGGACCTGGGACCTGAAATATGATAGTTTGGAGGTACTTATAGTACGGATGGATGGACGGATGGATAGATGGATATTGATAACTTCATCTTGCTGTGTGTATATATAGATGACAGAACGCTATCGATATCTCTCGCGGTGCGGTACAGGGCCTGAGATCTGAGACCTGGGGAGGCGGAGGGTATAGCTGTTAAGATTATTTATAAGGTTCGGGGAGTAGTACTATTTATACTTTATACCACACTTCCACATTTGCGGATTATTTTTGTTTTGTTCTTTTTTTTTTGAAGTTCTATTCGAAGTTCGGACTTGACTTTACCACATGGATATGATATGGAAGTTCTGTGCAGGGACCGGTGGCGCGCGAAGGTTTTGGGCTTGGGGACGAGACTAGGTTTTGTTTGGATGCAGCTAACGGCTACGTGTGGAATTTGAATGTATGTATGTGTGTATGTATATGTACACATGAGCACGATATGGCGCGTCGGTTGGCGAGAAGTCACAGTGCATAGTGAGTAATGTAGGTCGGGAGTCATTCAGGCACGGGGGGATAGGGCTGGGACGATGCTGGTGTGGGGGGGAGGTGCGGGCGCAGTGGCCCGCGGGGGAACAGAAGGTTCGTGTGGAATGGGTATGTACGTTGTTCATGGTCAGGTTAATATTAGGGGAGGGTAGTGTGGGCTGCGGTGAAAAGAAGGAAAGGATACGATGTTCTATCAGAGAACGACTGGACTGAAGAGATAAAATTATCTGATGCTGATGCTGCTGATGATCGAGGTCCGACGAATGATCTGCCTGCATGATCATGTTTCATTGGCCGCAAGTCAGCTGACGTAAGCCAAATGAGCGGATGGATGTGCCTTCAGCAGGGTTGCCCTAAGTGGACTAGTACCTCGACTACTACCTTCCGTCCTTCCGTTTGCCCGTTGCCGCTCATTATCGTTTCTTGCTCGCTCGATATCGCTGTGGACCGCTTTGGGTTTGGGTTTGACGAAGACGAAGACGGAAAAGGAAAAGTCAAAAGAAAAAAAGCAAAACGCACACACACACACACACACAGTCGGCGGCCGAAAGAACAAACGAACCTCGATTGATTTGATCCCCATTGCTTGACTTTTACCAACCCCGCTTTGTACGACACCGACACGACGCGACACGACACGTACGACATTTCTTCAGCTTTGGCCTGTCTCGGATTGGGATTAACGACCACAAAAGCAGCAGAAAAAAATGAAGACGAGAATTGGCAAGACGACGGAGCGGGACGAAGGAGGGGATGCCACCCCAGGTCTGTCGGGCTCGTCCCTCGATTTCGCTCCATTTTACTCACTTTTTCTTCTTTTTCTCTCTTTTCCCTCGTCCCTCTTCCGCTTTTCGTGCACTCCCCCCGCCTCCCCTTCCGTTTTTCTTCTTCCCTCTTCCCTCATCTTTGCCCTCCCTCGTTCCCCGCTGTTTTAGGTCGACAACGACAGCCCACCACCAAGACGAGTGGCAACACCAGCAGCACCACCGCACTCGCACTCGGACGCACACAATCACAATCGCCTCCTACGGCCACGCTACCCTCTATGCCCTCCGTGACGCCACACGCACACTTTAATGCCACCACTGCAGTCACCAATGGCGATCCGAACGTTAGCGGAGATGAGATGAGGGGGTTTGCGAGGTATAGGTGTGTGCCTTTTTCTCTCTTTCATTTTTTTCGTTCCTTTTTCGTCATTTTTATCCTCCCTTTTTCTTTCGTTTTTCGCTTTTCTTCTTCATATTTTTTTTTTGCTTCTTCCTGATGCCACACTTCCACTTTTCTCTCGTCTCGTCTAATTTCTCTTCTTCTCTCTCGCTCTGCCCCTTTGTCCTTGTCCTACTGCCTGAATCTGCCCATGTCACGCACCATGTGTGTGTGTGTGTGTGCCCCGCTCTTGCTCCCGAGCCTGAGACCCGGTCGTCTTCTCTTCCTTTTCTTTTCTCTTCTCTTGTCGTTTTTACCTTCTTCCCATGTCCGTTCACTTTCATGCCCCCCAAGCCTTACATCGCGCATTAACGCGCGCGTCCGCTATGGGTTACGTTACCGTTACCGTTAAATCTCTTACCTATAATTAACTCTTTCCCCATTTCCCTTTTCCTGTCCTTTAAAACTTCTTTCTCCCTTTCCCCATTTTGATAAAGGAACGTTTTCTCCTTTTCGCTTGCGCTTGCGCTTATGTGGACGCGTACGCGAAGACCCATCAAGCGTCTCTAGCTTTTGGGTGTTGGATGCCGGATGTGTATGCACGTTCGCTTGGTTGGTTGTGGGCGGTGTTATTTTCGTCTTTTTTTATATTTTTATTTTTATTTTCATTCCTTGGGTCATTTTTGTGGGATGCTTTTACAACTTTCGACTCCAGATGCTAGAGGATTCTTATATCTATTTTCCATTTTCTATTTCTATGTCCATCTTCATTTGTATGTGTTTGAATTTCCTTCCTTCCCTTTCCTTTTTTGGTTCCTTTGCGTGTGTCGTTTTGTCGTTCTCTTCCTATCTGCGTTCGTGAGCTGGATCGGCGTCGGTCTCCGCGAGCGAACAGGAGGTGTTGGGCCGGAGGATGAGCCGGGATGCGGCTCCTTCTTTTTCGGGTCTTTTCTTTTCCCTCCTTCGGTTGTTTTTAATTTTTAATTTTTAATTTTCTTTTTCGTATGTTTTTGGAGTCGGGACTTGTTATTGTGATTCTCTTACTTCTTTCACTTCCTTCTTTCGCTTCTTTATTTGGCTTTCTCTATTTGCTTTCCTTTCATTGCGCAGCATTACGCACACACTAGGTCTGGGTTCTAGTAGCTCAGTGTCGGATTCGGTATCGGATTCGGATGTGCTCGTATGTTTTTCTTTGCGTGATTCTTTTCTTTCCCTTCTTTTGTCCTTCCTTCTTTCCTTTCATCCTTCTTTATTTGGTTTCCTTTCCTTTCATTACGCAGCATTACGCACACCCAAGGGTGTTGTATTGCGCATATGTGTAAGTAGCTCGGATTCGGATACGGTGTCAGTCGACTAATATCCGTGGCGTTCTCTGCGGTATCCGATTGGGCGGACTCGCTTCTTTCCATTGCACGCTTTTTTTTTCTTTTTCTTCTTCTTTTTCCACCTTCCGTTTTGTTCGTTCGTTCGTTCGTTCCCTTTTCATTTTCCTTTTCATCTTATTCATTCATTGGCTGCTTCTCTCGGCGCCCATTCATGTGTGTATGTTGTGTTGTCGTTACATACTTCTTACATGATGCCGATGCCGGTGTCGGTGTCGGTGTCTGTGTTTTCATATTTTCATTCATATTTACGTTCATTCGTTCGCATTCGTTCGTTCATTCGGTCGTTGATTCACACGATTCCCGTTTGTTTGCCATCTCATCCTTCCATCAGTTGGTCGGTTGCTGTGGTTTACGAAAGAATTCTTCTTTTTTTTCTTTCCTTCATTCTGTTCTTTCATTTTCCATTTTTCATTTTTCATTTGTTGCGTCTTGCGTCTGACATCTTTCGTCATTCACCCACATTCACATCCCACGTTCTTCTTTCATTCTTTCATTTTTTCTATTTTACCATGCTAAACCGATGTACTGACCCCTTTTGCGTTACGTTCATTCATCTTAGGTCGTTACGAGCCCTGTTCGGCGACGGCGACGGTGGTGTTTTACAAGAACGGGAAATTGGGAGGGCAGCTTTGATGCAGGGTTCTAGTGCGACGAGGAAGAAAGATGATGAGAATGGGAACGAGAATGGTGACGAGAAAGAGAAAGTGGATTTAAATGCGAGTGCTAAGAAGAAGAGTCGACGGGTGCAACATCAACATCCACAAAAACCCCCAAAAACTCAAAAACAACGGCAGCAGAAAGGACATCAACATCAACGACAAGGAATGATGTACCCTTCGAATGAGAAAGAGAAACCGCTTAGGCATAAGAGCTCCTTTGCTAGTATCGGTCTAGTCAGTGGGAGTAGGAGGAAGAGGAGCGCAGAGAGTTTTGGTTTTGTCGATGGGACGAGCAGCAGAGGCAGCACCTCTAGCAACAACAACAACACGAACAATTTCGTCACTATCCGACCTAGACATTCTGGGGTGTTTACGCCTCAGCTGCCTACGGAGCTTTGGCTGCTCGTGTTTCGGTTTGCGGTCGCGCCGCCTTTTGTTGGTGGCGTTGGGATGGGTTCGTCATCGTCGTCGGCATCGGTGTCGAAACATGCGACTACTACTTTGGCTACGCAGGCCCAGTCGCCTTATCCTTATTATTCGGCTGTGGGGTCGTCGCCTGCGACGTTTTCCTCCTCCTCCTCCTCCTCCTCCTCCCTATCTTCCTCTTCGTCGTCGTCGTTCTCTTCGGGCGCTACCGACCCTAACCCCTACCCCGAGCCCGTGTCGTTCCTCAACCGCGCCCCGGCACACACCCACCTCGGCACGCGTATCGCGCAATACAACGCTCACCTGAAGTGGAAAGCGTCGCTCACGCGGGTGTGTAGGATCTGGAACTGGATTGCGCAGGAAGTGCTTTATGAGGATGTGTGGATTGGGAGGGGGAGGGAGGCGAGGGCGTTGGCGGAGAGGTTGTGTGGGGATGGTGGTGGGGGTGGTGGGGGCATGACTGCGTTGGTTGAGGTTGAGGTTGAGGCTAGCTCTGGGCAGAAACAGAACAAGTCTTTGGTGGGAGGAGAAAAGCAGGAAAATAACCGACGGCGGAAGTGGCTGGATGTCCTCACGAGGGGACGGAAGCGCGCACAAGTGATCCACACGCACGGAGTGACGACGACGACAGTAACCCGGGCTCTGTCGCGCAAGCCGTCGGTTGACCATTCGTCCTCGTCGCCCAACAATGTCGGCCGTTTCGTGCGCCGGATCCGTGTCGAGACGCGTGCGATGGAAAAGTGCTCTCCGCATGATATGTTATTGATTTTGCAGTATTGTCCGAATTTGGAGGTCTACGAGGATTATAGGAGCGTGAGGAGGCCGATGCATCCGCTTGCGTTGAGTGTTTCGCCTATCGTGCCGTTTTCGATGGGTGGGACGATGGCGACGACGGCGACGGCCTCCTCCTCGGGGCTGTATGGCTCAGCGACGACGGTTACTTCTTCCTCCTCTTCTTTGCAAGGCCTCCTCACCCCCGATGCGCTCCTTCACACACTGCTATCCCGCCCGTTGAAGAAACTCAGTTGGACAAATTACGATTACGACGCTACGGATTTCGAGGCAGGTGTGGCGTTCTATGAGGATATCGTTGGGCCGAGGTTGGCGGGCCTCGCGGGTTCTCGGTTGGAGTTTTTAGAGATTTCGTTGAGTGCGTTGGGGGTGCATGGGTTTGGTGCGGCGGGTGCTGGGGTTGGTGCTGGCGCTGCGGGCAGCAGGGCGGAGAGGAGACAGATGCCGATGAGAGTGGATAGCGGGCTGAATGCGAGTCTGTTGACCCATTTGTCTGCTGATCTCGTTGGGTCGTCGTCGTCATCATCATCATCATCATCATCGTCCGCCGTCTCCGAATCCATCGACGGATTCACATATACCCTCCTCCTCCCCGCTCTGCGCTCCTTAAAAGTAACCCTGGATAACGCGACGTTCACTGTGCTCTCCACTTGGGACATGCCCAGGCTCACGCACCTCTCTGTGCTCTCCGCCGATTTTGGGTACTCTGGTAGTGGGTTCAGGACATTCTTCGAAGTGCATGGGGAGAAGGTCGTGCAGCTTGAGTTGGGCCATTCGAGTGGGGATATCGAGGAAGCTTGGTTGACTGCTCGTCCGCCTCCTGCTCTTCATAACACACAAAGCCCCCAAGGGTCAACCAGCGTCCCGCTCAACATGTGGTGTCCGAACCTGAAAGAATTCATCTGCAGCGCAGACGCCGAGTGGAACTGGCAGTCCCCGGATTGGATCGCGCCACATGTGCTATTGCCTACGCATCCCGGGCTGGTGTTTATTGGCGTGAGGGATATGGAGAAGAGGCTGCTTGCAGATGCGGATGATGCGGCGAGGAGACGCAGGGGGGATGTCGGTGTGCTTGGTGTGCATGATCAGGATCATGGGCCAGACGAAGACCCGTACTTTATGCTCCTCGAGCAGTTCGGGAGCTTGTTGAGGAAAGACGCGTTCCCTTCCTTGCGATACGTGCGTGACATGAGCTGGGAGAGCGATATTTATAGACGCACGGGATGGATGGCAGCTGCTAGCTGTTCGCCGTCGGAGTCTGCGACGAGCTTGGATGTTTCTGCTCCTGCTTCTTCTTTGCCATCATCATCATCATCCCCTGCAGCTGGATCGGGATTCTCCTGGTGGTCCTCCTCATTGCATGCCCCCACCAATACTCGTCTCCGCTTCCCCTCCTTCCCGCTCTCCAAACCCTCCCAAACATTCCAACAAACCCAAGCCCAAGCCCTCCTCGCCGCCGCCGACGCCTCCGAAGCCCGCGCGAACGGCACCAAAGTGCTCAAGTTCTGGAGTACAGTCCTGCGCCGATGCAGGGAGAGAGGTGTATGGTTGGAGGATTGCAGAGGTGTCAATGTGACGATGGGGGATTTGAGGAGGGCTGGGTTGGGGACGTAAAATGCACCTGTCTTTACTGTTCCTCGCTTTCGTGGGTGATTGCGCTATGTTTCTTTTTCTTTTCTTTTCTTTTTCGTGGGTTGCTCGCTTGGCTTCGTATGGACAGTTTCTTTTCCCCCTCGTCTCTTTCGTCGTGTTCGATGTTCCTTATCCAAAACTTGCTTCATCTTCAAGACGGCGGACTTCTTTTTTCTCTCCACCTCACGAATTCCTCTTTTTTCATCTTTTTTCACCTTCGTATCTTTCCGTCCTCCCTTCATTCATTCATGCTCGCGACAAACCCACACCAAACCAACCCAAACACACCCTACTGTACCGTATTATCATGTAATGTCATTCTTCTATCCATTCTTCTATGCCTCCATCGAGAACGCTATTACTACATTTATATTGCATTGCATATTATTCCATGTTTGTCACCTTTTTCTATAGTATACGACCTATCACGACGCGGTTTACCGACCTTGCCTTGCCATACTGGCCCTCGACCGCCATCCCATCTGGAATCCACCGGGATCCGGATTGTATACATATATACCATGTTGTTGTGTTATTGTTGCTGTGTTATTGTTGCTGTTCCGTTGTGTTCGAAAATTCCATGTGCCTGTTTGTCTTTTTCGGATTTCTTTGTTGTCCTCACGAATTGATGTGGTTTTTAATGTTGTCTAGTATGAGTGTTAGATAGATAGATAAAGAGAGAATGGGTTGTAGGACCGTATATCCCATTATCATCCCAATTATGTGTACTTTACTTGCTTGCTGATTTTCCATGTTTGTGAATTCGGGATGTGTCCGGGAACCCAGAACTAGAAGCAGAAAGCGCAGTGCTTGCAGGGCGAGCTAGGTGGACGGCTAGTATATATAGTACAAAGTACTTGTAATGAGTTTGTGCGATGGGGATGAACGGGTACTATATTATTGACTCCTGTGAGGTATTTCCCTTTGAGCGCTCAAGTTTCAATTGTCAATTTAATCGAGGCGCCGGTGCGTAAATTGTGCTGATTGGTTAGTTCATTGTCCGCGTCGATCTTACCTGCCACTCGAGTCGATTTGGGGAATATTACGGGTGTACATATGCTTGGGGATGAGATCCGAATGGAAGAAGGAAGGTAAAGAGGTGGTTTTATGGTATGTACACATCAAAAGTTTAACATTTTACTTTTTTGTGGTTGTGCAACGCAAAAAGCGGCTAAAAGCGTCAAAGTAACAAGCTAAGAAACCTAGGTGCCCGAAATCAAAAAATTGATTCCTTGGTGAAACAATAGGAAATAAATTGCACAGATTTAGGGCTGAAATGATGATAAAATAGCGTAACTTTTCACCTTTTTTTTTTTTTTAGCTAGTAGCTTTTTTGAAATCGAGAAATATGCTAAAAGAAAAGCGGACAAGTAAATTGCAAGGTTACCGATGCCATGTGGTGGTATTCCCATGGTGTACCGTATTATCATGCCATGTCATTCTTCTATCCATCACTAGGCGCAGAAATGTATTTATGTAGTTCAAAAATTCATATATAATTGAAGTGGAAATGCTAACTTTTCGTAACTGACATATTCATTCGAAAATGGACTTGCAGAGGTTGAATAAACCAACCGATTTCTGTAACCTGAGAAGCGGTTGTTAAAGTCAAAACAATTAAAGAGGGAAAACACACGACTTTCCATTCTCTTTCCAAAATCTAAAAATTCAACATTTTCCCACTCGAAACATCAGCCCTTTTATGAAGTCAAAAATTCGTCGGGCCGGATTCCTATATGGAGTACCGAAGTTAACATATGGAGTACCGGAGTTACGCCATAAGGGAATTCCGGCAAGCCAATTTTTAATTGTTCCAAGGGCAGACTTTGCGACTTCGAAGAAGGCTTATTGTTTCTATTTCAAAAAGGAGAACAGAAATAAATTGGAAAATAGACACTTCCTGACATTCTTTGCTAATAAATTTTTGCAATACAAAAAGTCCTTCGACAATTATGTCTTTACTCATCTCTTTCGTACGAAAATTTTCTACGTCGTAAAACCAGAATTTTATAGCAAATTATAAGTCAAATTTTCGGACACAAAAATTGATTTTTGCGCGTAGTGCATCCTTCTACACATCCAAATATTTTCCACGTACACATTCGTTTGTGTCTCATTGTGTCTCATACCGTCGCTTCAGACTCGAATGTGACGCCCCGTATCGTCAGTCCTTTGTTTTGTTATGCTTTATTTATGAAGGAAGGATCCGCAGAATATATAACTCCTACCCCAGCAGATATTGAGTGTGATGTCCATACTGGAGGCCGTCCTATACTGTGGCTCTGTCTGTCCTCCCAGAATACACCGCGTATGCAAACATCCATGCCGCTCGGGCGAATAAGATTACCGTACTATTACCACGGGCTTGGCTATGCAGCCAAATATAGTGTCACGAAGAATATTCAATACATGTACGTTCGCACATGCCTCCCACTCAGGTTTCTTCTCTGCCATCTTCTCTATATGCTATCTTTCTCGCTCTGATACAGATTTCGACGATTTCTTCGGACATTTCATGAACGGAAAGCAGTCTTTGGGATCTTTCTTCCCATCATCGCAAGCCATCATCACTGGTGGTACGTTCACCAGCATTCAAAACTCCCATTTTCATGGTGGAGCAAAGGGTATGCTATAGTATTTTGTCTTATTGTAAATTAAACACCTCAGTCCTCCAGATGGATATGATAGACTGCTGGAGGTTGTGGCGCCCAACGCCCTTCATAATTCGGGTCACATCTTCGACCCACCAAAGTGCCACCCGGGAACACGTCTGGCGGTCATACAGGCAATCGTAGACTGGCTTGCAGGAGTAGACGAAGATACCCATGAAAAAGCTGTGAACTGGCTTACTGGAGCCGCGGGTGCTGGGAAATCCGCCATCGGGAGGAGCATCTGCGAGCGCTGTGCTCAGGAAGGAAGACTTCTCGCCAGTTTCTTTTTCAGTTCGAGTGATAGCACAAGAAATCACTCCAAGTCTCTTGTGTCGACAATCGCTTACCAGCTTTGTGGTATCCATTCCACTATACGTACCGCGGTGTCCAACTATATCGCCTATGATCCCCTTATTTTCACCAAGTCCCTGCGAACGCAGTTTGTATCGCTTGTCATGGACCCGTTAATGGTGTTCTACGATCAGGAGGCTCGGAGTGTCCCCTGTCTCATAGTTATAGATGGATTGGACGAGTGCGTGGATCAATCCAGCCAGCACGATATTTTGGAGACCATCAGGGGTCTCATAGAACCCTACTCCACGTCCCCTATTCGATTCCTCGTCTGCAGTCGCCCGAAGAGCAACATAAAGAATTTCATTCATGGAGTGCAGATGGCTTCCGCCGTCTTCACTATACACCTGGACGACGACGATTACGATTCTGACCAGGATATTGAAAAATATCTGCGCGATAATTTCAAGGAGATCCGCGAGGGTCATGTTCGCAAATATTCGATACCTGAAGGCTGGCCCGGTGAAGGCAATATCTACCGACTCATAAACACAGCGTCGGGCCAGTTCATCTATGCTTCGACTGTAATCAATTTCGTGAGGTCTCCGAGTCATGGACCTCACCAACGACTTGAGATACTCCTCGGCCTTCGACCACCGAAAAAAGATCTTCCGTTTGCCCAACTGGATGCTCTCTATATACACATACTTAATCAGACAGAGGACCCATCCCTTACTGTCAAGTTGCTGGGCTATGTCTCTTTATACTCCTCGATTGCTACTCCTGTACTCGAGGCGTACCTTGGCTTACAGGATGGGGATGCGCAAGATATAATCTCCGATCTTGCTGGTATTGTGTCCATGCAACAGGATAAAGATAAAACATTTTGTTGTGTATACATCCTGCACAAGTCCCTTGCAGACTTCCTTTTTGATCTGTCTCGATCACAAAACCTCTACTATATGAGCTTGGCAGACACCAAAGCATCACATTTCCTTCGTTCAGTTGAAATATTCTCAGGTGAGTCATTATCCGACACATCTAAACGTCACTGATCTTTCGACTCTTTCTATGGGTGAAGGTCAAGGTTGTCGATTCAAGAATATGGCATATCCTGAAGATGATTGGCCACATCCAATAAATAGTGATGGTTATGACCTCATCCGGGAAATTCCTGACTGTAGTCCGGCTACCCAAACCGCATTTTTCGATGCCTTCCTACAGTTCCCATTGGAATCTTTTTGCCAAGATCTTGTTTCCAGCCACAGCTCTCTTTGCCTCGACTACATTTTTTTAAGCGGACTAATATCTTTACTCTCAGATCTCGTGGGTTTTCGTTTTATTACCAAGTTGGCACGACACTTACCCCTGAAGAATATCAAAAGGGTCGGTATCGCCCGCTTCGAGACGTTTTCAAACAATATCTGGAGATCCTTTTGCAGTGCAAACTATGGTATCTTCGTACTAACGACGGGGCTAACGACCTTCAAAGCAATTATTGGGTTGTCCGGGATTGTATTAAATCGAGCAACAGATTCGGCGACCTTTGGTATGAAAACACATTGGATATGAACCTCTGGTATGCCCTACTAGAAAGGCTCGATCCCTGGTCGGAAATCTTCGTTGACAGGATTCGGCCGCTACTGCGTGATGGTTTCCATAAAATTCTCACCATTTCTGAACGATCGCGTATAGTTTCCAGAGCAGCCCTATACTGCTTCAAAACACTCTGCGATGCAGATCGTACTCAAACAGTTGAAGCAAAAAGACACTTACAACTCGAACACATGGACAGGCGGACAAGAAAAAGTCGTCCCTGGAAATGGCATATGCGTACCTCATTCTACAATATCCATAAAAACGAAGAGAGACTTGTTTTTGTATACCGTCACGTTACAAGAAACCGATCCGTGTTTTTATCCACCTATGAAAAACTCCATAAATTGACATTTTTTTCATCGCGTCCGGACTTATACGGCGAGTCCATGTTTTCCCTGGCGTCATTTGACTGGACTCACAGGACCAATCATATTCGAGTCGGATCCTGGGCGAAATATATTTGTGATCTAGAATATCTCCCAAAAATTCTCCCAATGGCAGGACGAGATCCGGAACTCATCGAATTTTGCAACAAATCTTTCTCACCTATGTCAATGATGTTCCCCTCCCTCAGCCGGAGAGCGCGCCGAGCAGTAAACGAATACTTGAAGAGAATGGAAGCTGAAGACGATAGGCCAGAAACCAATAATGATTCGATTTTGAGAATAGGTATGAGTATTGATATGTGATTGTGATTGTGTGCTAACATTTACGAAAAGATGTATTCGGGCAAGAAGACAAAACGGGATGTGAAGGAGGTACTAGTACAAAGTTAAATCCCGAAGTTGCGATGATACCAGGTACAATCATTCAAATGCCCCAGTTGCGATAGCATAGATCCTAATATCCAACCAAAGATCTGACATCAGAGCAGGAGACGGGAGCACAACCGCGGCAGGAAGTCGAAAAAATCACAGGTATGCGTTAAATACATTGTTTGCTCTATTCAACCAATGATCGTGGAAAGGATCATCAGGCCAAAGGCAAGCGGAATTTCAGATTACGCAAACGAACCAGACAGTCGAAATAATCACAGGTATAAATTTAAATGAATTATTATTGATAATGCGCGCATAACTAACATTTGTGGGAAGAACCAACTACGCAAAAAGAGAAAAAGAAAAAATCCAACCGGACGGGGATTACTTCATGGATACGAAAGTTACGCACTCGCCTTTGAACGTACGATGGAAAAAACTAGTACTATTAGTATGAAAAGAATGGAATTTGTTTACAACCAAGAGAAAAATGAAAGAGAAAAAGTTAGAGGCGATCAGAAAAAACGAACTGGATGGGTGGAGATAGACAAAAGAATCCGAGGAAAGGACAACACATACATAAGTCGTAGAAACAGTACCCGATGACCTCTCCTTCCTTCGCGTTCGGACAATGCAGAGTTAGTGCAGACCACCCTGGTCCTTGGGGCCACCTGAGTAGAGGAAGCGTCAGCAAAGGACGACCACGAGCTTACAACGCTTGATTTACCTCCAGGACCCCTCATAGAAACATCTTGGGTCGCCTGCGTTCGTATTTGGGGTTGTCGTGGCTGTGCCCAGCTGGAAATCGACGTTGGCAAAGCAAAGCAGCTAATAATTCCTATTCGCACCCGTCCAGCCTCATTATGTTCGTGCCAGAAAAGTACTGCTGGTTGCCTTGATCCTCAAGCCGCCTCAGGTACCGATCCAGGACATTAGTACAGTTGTCAAGTTTGATGAAGATGAGGTGTCGGATATGTTGAGAATAGACCGAACTATTGTCGGAGGAGGATCGGTGCGGTCCTTGGCATCTTGAGAAAAGAAAACGCAAGTTGTCAGCTTGGCGTCTGGGGATGCGCAAGGAAAGGTAAGAAATGATGTGACGAAGAGCAGAAAGCGTACTATTTGTTTAATAGGAACTTCACAACGTCCTAAAAAAACGAGGTCCGGGAAGACAAAAATTCACAGCTCCTGAGTCGAGGTGAAGTAAGAGCCACGAATGTACGCAAAAATAGAAATAAAAATAAAATAAAGAGACATACCACGACGATCTGTTCTCGAATTACTTGAAACTATGAATGCCACCACCATACAATAGACCCTCTAGCAAATCCTACATGCTCTTATGAAGGCCTTGGAACAGCCAGAACACTGGCTTGAATCTGACTTTCTTCCTGGGTGTTCGTCGTTTGCCCGTGGGTGAATTTGGAATGTGGCTGTGCCAGTATCAGAGTCGATGCTAACGTTCTCTTCGCTACTGAGTTGTGGGCCATCGACGCGCGGCGTGTCAGTAGTTTATATTGGAAGGGCTGCCGCCAAAGTAGGTGCTGATCCTGTGAGTCTTTTGGATCTGACAACAGTCCTCATACGACCGACCCATGATGGATGGCTGGCATTGGCTGCTGGAATATAAAGAGAAATGCATAGGTTAGTTCAATGTCGGAGAAGCGTACAGACATGAGAACGGCGCGTGTGCGTGCAATGAAACTAGCAAGAACGCGAGGAGATCCCGGAGAACAGGGAATCTATCGAAGAAATACGCAAGAAAATGGAATAAAATAAAATGAAAAGGAATACATACTACATCGACCTCGTCGAAGTTCTATCTTGCGGCAACGACGAGGAAAGCAGACAACCTTTAATCGCGTTCGTTATCTGGAGCTCTGCCTTCGAATCGTACGCAGTCGAGGAAGGCACAGACTCCGAAGTTGGTGGCGACAATGGGGGCATCTGGCGTAGACTGTACCTACACCCATTTTTCGACGACAGTCCGTACAAATGATGCCAATGGTAATGGGAATGGGAATGATCAAGCGAGGTCAAAGCGATGAGATTAGACGGGGAATAGACATCTGTTCCGCCACGGAGAACATCAGTTATTGGTGTAATGCGCACATAATAACCTGGCTCACCGGCACCCCTCAATCTCATCAACGTACGTGCTAACTAGACGTCGTATGTGAATGTGCCCTTATGAACGACCACATGGACAGATGACGCAAGTACATCATCCGTCTTCTACCTAATCAGCCGTCGGGTGAGTCTTCGAGAAGGTGGAGTCATGATTGGTACTTGAGCAGTCACGACGATGCACAGGAGAACGAAAACATGGATCGATGGCTTCTAACGCTCGTCGTTGATGGAGTAGGTGACGCTGTGAGAAAAGTCCGGGGACGCATCATTGAAATATCGTGAATGCTCTGGAATTTGTCGTTCGAAACCGAGAGTACCCGCGAAGCGCCAACGTCCAAGTAGAGCCTACGACCATGACTGGAGGGAGTGTGTATAGGTGGAGGGAAGGGATGGGATGAGATTAGCAGCACGATTGTTGAGCGCCAAGCTTGAACGCTGCTGACAGTCGACCAAGAGTGCGGTAATCAACTCGCCTCGCTTTATGTTCGATCAATAAACGGATGTAATGAGCAACAGAGAAAACACGTACGTCTGCGTGTTCCAGATATTAACCGCACTCCAGCTCTGTATGCTGATTGCCGAGTACAGGTGGTACGTTTGAGAGTTTGAGCGTTCGAGCGTTTAAGCTAAGTTGGGATGGTTGGTACACGAATTTGTCGAGAGGATATCATGTCTAACGTGTTCGTTTTTCGTTTTTGGAGAGGGGGTTGAGTTGGGTTGGGTCCTATGAGAAGAGGAATAAGTTAGTTGAAGGGAATATTAGAGGAGAAAAATGGGCATGGAAATAGAAGGGAATATTGTTAATATAGAAAAGGAGGAGCAAGCTCTATGGGTGGAAGACATAGATGGATGTCATCGATGAGGTAGCAAATAAGTGACTGAGTGAGAAGGGGAAAGAAGAAAATGGAGATAGGATAAAAAGGAACGTACTACGGCAACCTCTTCACAAATTTCCGTATCCTACTCACTTCCTACTTCTTCAGAACCTCCCATCCGCGTCAACTCGCTCTGCAGGAACGATGGAATCCACCAACGTAGCGAACATGCCCTTCCTCCGTGCTCGCATCGTTGCTATCTCTGCTCTCGACACCTTGCACTCAGAGTCGGAGCCAAAGTTTATTGCAAGTCGAGGTAGTGGCGGGGTGTGATGACACGGCGGAACGGCCTCGCCCTGGTTCGTATAACAAAGCTGGTGGATTGATCGCGGTCGTTGTTGCATACAGTGGGCTGTATCTCTTTGACCATGTCAATGGCGTCCATATGGGTCACGATGACGATGACGAAATGGATGGAAAGGGACGGCTGCCAATCCAAAGGGCTGCTTATTTTTACAGACGCATAGTTAGGCAGACGCATCAATTTGTTCGCAGGAGAGATAGGCATTGGTAAAGAACAGATGAAAGGCATGAGAAACGGAGGGACCAGAACGTCCCTCCAAAGTCAGAGGAGAGCGACGGGGAATGAGATAGAAAAGCAGAAGAGTATATGTGAGTAAATCATTACAGATCTTCAGAGACGCGCGCGGCGAGGAGAAAAATGATAAATCGATGCAGTGGTGCTCGGAACGGTCGGCACGGGTGCCGTGTCCAAATAACGCGTCAACAACGTCACGTACCCCACTCGGATCAACGACGAAGGCCTGCTCACCACCAATGCACTTCTCCACACGCTGAAGAAACTCAGTTGGTCAATCCATGACTGCGGCGCTACAGATTTCGACGCGAATATAGGGCGGACGAGTCTGCATCTGGTCCGCGTCTGCGGTGGAGGGTGAGACGGGCGATGCTGTTGCCGACGACGACGACGACGACGAAGCTAAAGAAGACCCAACAAGATCAGCAGACGTCAACAGACTTGCATTCATCCCACCATCCACTTTCATCGGACTCAAACTCAGGAGAAGATCGTGCAACTTGAACTTGAAGCTGAAGCTTGAGCGCTTGAGCATTCGAGTGGGGATATTGAGGAGGCTTGGTTTACTGCTCGGCCAGCTCCTCTTTCCTTAACGCTCCTCACCACAACAACACAAAGTCCCTCAAGAACAACCCACGTCCCGCTCAACGCATGGTGTCTGAATCTGAAAGAGTTCATCTGAAGTGCGGACGCCGAGTGGAACTGGCAGTCCCCGGATTGGATCGCACCGCGTGTGTTGTTGCCTACCCATCCCGGGCTGGTGTTCATCGGCGTGAGGGATAGGGAGAAGAGGTTGCTTGCCGATGTGGATGATGCGGCGAGAAGACCCAGGGGGGATGTCGGTATGCTTGGTGTATATGGTCATGGGCAAGGCGACGAAGAATACCAGTACTTTATGTTCCTCGAGCAGTTCGGGAGCTTTGTTGAGGAACGACGCGTTCCCTTCCCTGCGATACGTGCGCGATATGAGTTGGGAGAGCGGTATCTATAGACACACGGAACGAATGGCAGCTGCTAGCTGTTCACGCCGGAGTCTGCGACGAGCTTGGATGTTTCTCCTCCTCCTCCTCCTCCTTTGCCGTCTCCTGCAGCGGGTTAGGGATCGGGATTCTCTTGGTGGTATTCCTCATCGCATGCCTCCACCACCAACACCCGTCTCCGCTTCCCCTCCTTCCCGCTCTCCTTCAAACCCTCCCAGACCTCGCAGCAAATGTGCGCAAACGCAAGCCCAAGCCCTCCTCGCCGCCAACGCCGCCGTCGAAGTCCGCGCGAACGGCACTGAAATGCTCAAGCTCTGTAGTACAGTGCTGCGCCGGTGCAGGGAGCGAGGGGTGTGGTTAGAGGATTGTAGAGGTGTCAATGTGACGAAGGGGGATTTGAAGAGGGCTGGGTTGGGGATGTGAGATGTGGCTGTCTTTCCTGCGCTGTGTTTCTTTTTCTTTTCTTTTATTTTTTTATTTTTTTGGCTTCCTTGCTTGGCTTCGTATGGTCAATACCTTTTCCTCCTCATCTTTTTAATGTTCCTTATTCAAAATTTGCTTCATGTTCATGACGACGGACTTCTTTTTTTTTTCTTACATTTTCTTCATCGTATCCTTCCATTCTCTCTTCATTCATTCATCCATCCATCCATCCATGCTCACGACAAACCTAAACCCAACCCAACCCAAACCTTATTTTTCTATCTTCCAACATACCCTACTGTACCGTATTATTATGTAATTTTTAATCCATCCTTCTATCCAGAGTCCCATCGACTACGCTATTACTACACATTACATCGCATTGCATATTTTTCCATTTTCTTTGTTGCGTAACGCGTTTGGATTGTCTAATATACGACTATCACGATGAAGAACGTGAACAGTTTACCGACCTTGCCTTGCCATACTGGCCCTCGAACGCCATCCCATTCAGAATCCACCAGAATCCGGACTACGCAGCTTCACGCAACCTGTTGCAACTCAATTCAAGTGCTAAATACCTTGTAGGCGACCCATGAGTAATCAGATTGATGAAGTTCCATATTGAGGTGATTATCGCGCAAGGCGGCAAATTTTAAATCTGATCTTGATTATAGGAAGATCCAGACAATTTCAGCATCGCTTTTGAAACCACCCTTGGGTACGAGTTAATTTCTAACTAATTTCTACTGTCTGACAAGGTAATAACAAGGTCAACCTCAAGCACCGATTAATAATCTCGCTACTGCTGGACCCCCCCAGGCTTAAAAAGGGGGCAGACGACGAGTTCGATGTGAGCCCACTCTATTTCCGAAACTTCCCAACTGATGACATCATCTCACTGTAGCGAGGACCTAATCATAAAACAAAGGAAAGGTCATTTGTTTTGTTGTGCTTTATTTATGAAGGAAAGACCCCCAGAATATATAACTCCTACCCCAGCAGATAATGAGTGTGATATCCATACTAGAGGCAGTCTTATACTGTGGCTCTGTCTGTCCTCCCAGTAGTGTTGCCTGGTATATTCTGGGAGGCTCCCAGAATATACCACGTATGCAAATACCCATGCTGCTCGGGCGAATAAATTTGCCGTACTATTACCACGGGCTCGGCTATGCAGCCAAATATGGTGTCACGAAGAATACATATACGTTCGCACATGCTTCCCAATCAGGTTTCTTCTCTGCCATCTTCTCCATCTTCTATCCTTCTCGCTCTGATACAAATTTCGACGATTTCGAGGACATATCATGAACGGAAATCAGCCTTTGGGATCATTCTTCCCAGCATCGCAAGCCATTATCACCGGTGGTACGTTCAGCATTCAAAATTCCCACTTTCATGGTGAAGCAAAGGGTATGCTACAGTATTTTGTCTTGTGTAAATTAAACATCTCAGTTCCCCAGATGGATATGATAGACTTCTGGAGGTTGTGGCGCCCAACGCCCTTCATAATTCGGGTCACATCTTCGACTCACCAAAGTGCCATGAGGGAACACGTCTGGCGGTCATACAGGCCATCATGAACTGGCTTGCGGGAACAGACGAGAAGACTCGTGAGAAGGGTGTCAACTGGCTTACTGGAGCCGCGGGTGCTGGGAAATCTGCCATCGGGAGGAGCATTTGCGAGCGCTGTGCGCAGGAAGGGACTTTGCTTGCCAGTTTCTTTTTCAGTTCGAGTGATAGCACAATAGATCGTTCCAGGTGTCTTGTATCGACAATCGCCTACCAGATTTGTGGTATTCATCCCGCTATACGTACCGCGGTGTCCAACTATATCGCCTACGACCCCTTTATTTTCACCAAGTCCCTGCGAACGCAGTTCGTATCGCTTGTCATGGACCCGTTAATGGTGCTCTACGATCAGGAGTCTCGGAGTGTCCCCCGTCTTATAGTTATAGATGGATTGGACGAGTGCGTAGATCAATCCAGCCAGCGCGATATTTTAGAGAGCATCATAGATCTCATAAAATCCTACTCCCCGTGCCCCATTCGATTCCTTGTCTGCAGCCGTCCGGAAAGCAACATCAAAAATTTTATACACGGAGTACAGATGGCTCCCGCCGTCTTCACTATACACCTGGACAACAATTACGATTCTGACCAGGACATTGAAAAATATCTGCGCGATAATTTTAAAGAAATCCGCGAGGGCCATGTTCGCAAGTATTCAATACCTGAATGCTGGCCGAGTGAAGACAGCATCGAACACCTAATAGACATGGCGTCCGGCCAGTTTATCTATGCTTCGACTGTAATCAATTTCGTGAAATCTCCTCGTCATGGACCCCATCAACGACTCAAGATAGTCCTTGGCCTTCGACCACCGCAAAAAGACCTCCCGTTTGCCCGACTGGATGCGCTCTATATGCACGTACTTAATCAGCCAGAAGACCCATCCCTTACTATCAGGTTGCTGGGCTATGTCGCTTTATACCTCGACATTTCCATTCCTGTGCTCGAGGCATACCTTGATTTACAGGACGGGGATGCGGAAGGTATAATCTCCGATCTCTCAAGTGTTGTGAATATGCATCAGGTCGAAAATGAAACATTTTGTCGCGTGTACATCCTCCACAAGTCCTTGGCAGACTTTCTTTTTGATCCATCTCGACAGAAGCTCTACTATATGAGCTTGGCAGACACGACAGCATCCCATTTTCTTCGTTCAGTTCAGATATTCTCAGGTACGTCATTATTTGACATATCTTACTATCACTGATCCTTGCACTCTTTTCTATAGATCAAGCCCGAGGTTGTCAATTCAAGGGGAACATTCGTTTTCCAAACGATTGTCCATATCCAATGAATGATGATGCTTATGACGTCATCCGGCTAATTTCTAACTGTAATCCAGCCACCCGCGCCGCGTTCCTCGATGCCTTCGTACAGTTCCCAATGGAATCTTTTTGCCAAGATCTTTTTTCTAGTCACAGTTATAGGTGCCCCGAGCATAAATTTACTAAAAGAATACTATTTTTCCTTGCAAAACTTGTGGGTTTTTATCTTATTACAGAATTGGCACAACATTTACTTCTGAAGAATATTAGAGGGAAAAGCATTACTGGCTTGAAGACATTTTCGAACAGCATCTGGAGATCATTTTCCAGTGCACGCTATGGTATCTTCGTACCAAAGACGGGGTTAACAACCTTAACAACAATTTCGTATTCGTCATGACTTGTATTGAGGAAAACACCAGATTCGGCGAATGTTCGTATGAAGGCACCTTGGATGTGCTATGGCACGCCCTGAGACTAAGCCTTGATGACGAGGCGGCTTTCGGCAGTATTCGGCCGCTACTGCGTGAAGGTTTCCATAAAATTCTCACCATTTCTGAACGATCGCGTATTGTTTCCAGAGCAGTGCTATACGGTCTCAAATATCTCTGCGATACAAATCGTACTAAAACAGTTGAAGCGCAAAGACTCCTACAACTCGAACACATGCACAGGCAGACAAGAAAAAGTCGTCCCTGGAAATGGCATATGCGTACCTCATTCTATAATATTCATAAAAACGAAGACAGACCTATTCTTGTATCTTATGCTCAAGGTTCGGGATACGGGGTTTTTTCTACCTTTGATCAACTCCACAAAATGACATTTTTTCCACCGAGTCCGGGTTTGCGCTGGGTGTCGATCTTTGCCTTGGCGTCGTTTGACTGGACTCGATTGGAAACCAGTCATGATATGCTCGGATACTGGCAGGATTATATGACTTATCTGGAATATCTTCCCACAATTCTTCCTATGGCTGGCCGAGATCCGGAACTCATTGAATTTTGCAACAAGCCTTTCTCACTCATGTCTATGATGTTCCCCTCCCTCAGTCGGAGAGCGCGCCGAGCAGTAAACGAATACTTGAAGAGAATGGAATCTGAAGACGATAGGCTAAAAACAAACAGAGATTCGGGCGAGATAGCAGGTATAAGTTTCGATATATCATTTGTAATTGTATGACTAACATTTATCTCAGAGCGAGACGAGAGAATGGAGTGTGAAGGAAGTGGCACTACCTCAAATCCGGAAGTTGCGATGATACCAGGTACGAGCATTCAAGCGCCCCAATTGCGATAGCATAGATACCAACGCCCGGCCAAAGATCTGGCATTAGAGCAAGAGACGGGAGCACAACTGCGGCAGGAAGTCGAAAGAATTGCAGGTATGCGTGAAATACATTGTTTGCTCTATTCAACTAATAATCATGGAAAGGAACATCAGACCAAGAGCAAGCGGAATTCCAGATCCCGCAGGCGGACCAGGAAGTCAAGGTATTATCAGGTATAGATTTAAATGAATTATTATTGATATTGTGGGCATAATTAACATTTGTGGACAGACCCAACTACGCAAATGGAGAAAAAGAGAAGATTCAGCTGGAAGAAGATTATTTCACGGATGCGCAAGTTATGAACTCGCCTTTGAACGTACGATAGGAAAAACTTGTACTATTAATTTGAAGTAATGGATATGTTTTGGGACCAAGATGAAAGACAATTAGAGACGATACAAAACGTCACCCACTACAGGAGGATAGAGAAAATAAAACACAAATATTATACCAGAAGAAGAGGATATAATAGCACGCAATGACCTTCCCTTCCGTTGTCTTTGAACAATAAAGAGTTTTCTGTATACCACGGTGGTCGTTGAGGCCTTCCGAGCCGCGAAAGTGTCAGCAGGGAATAAAGATGAGCTTAAAACGCCCACTTCACCTTCGGAATCTCTTATAGAAACACTCTGAATCCCACTTTTGCCTGCGTTCGTATTCGGGGCTGTTGTGGCTGTGCCGGGCTAGAAATCGATGTTCTCTCTAAAGCGACGTCGCGGAGCAGCTGCGTTCCCATTCCAGCCTCATCGTGTTGTTCGAAGCGAAGTACTGGCAGTTGTCTCGATCCAATAGCCGCCTTAGGCACCAACCCAGGACGTTAGTACAGCTGTCGATTTTGTTGAAGATGAGGTGTCGAATATATTGAGAATAGACCGAACGATTGACGAGGGAGGATCGGTGCGGTCCTTGACATCCTGAGGAAATAAAATGAAAGTGGTCAGCTTGGCGTGTGAGGATGCGCAAGGAAAGGAAAGAAATGATGTAACGAAAGCAGAAAGCGTACTATTTGTTTAAGAGGAAAGGCTTCACAACGTCCTAAAAAAACGAGGTCCTGGAAGACAAAAATTCACAGCTCCTGAGTCGAGGTGATGTAAGAGCCACGAATGCAATCAAAAATAGAAATTAAAATAAAATAAAGAGACATACCACGACGATCTGTTCTCGAATTACTCGAAACTATGAATGCCACCATCATACAATAGACTCTCCAGCCTTCATGCGCTCAACAGTAGCAAATCCTACATGCTCTTATGAAAGCCCTGGACCAGCCAGAACACTGGCTTGAATCTGACTTTCTTTTTGGGTGTTCGTCGTTTGCCCGTGGGTGAATGTGGAATGTGGCTGTGCCAGCATCGGAGTCGATGCTAACATTCTCTTCGCTACTGAGCTGTGGACTAACGACACGCGACATGTCAGTAGTTCTTATCGGAAGGGCTGCCGCTGAAGTAGGTGCTGCTCCTGCGAGTCTTTTGGATTTGACGATAGTCCCCATACGACCGACCCACGATGGATGGCTGGTATTGGCTGCTTATAATGGAGGATTACTAGTTCAACAAGATTTCATATATGCGGAGAAGGTTCTCGTTAAGTTTGTTGGAAGAAATTGCCATCAGAATATAAAGAAAAATGAATAGGTCAGTTCGACGTCAGAAAAGTGGACAGACATGGGAACGGTGCGTGTGCGCGCAATGAAAATAGCAAGAACGTGAAGACATCCTGGACAATAGTAAATCTATCGTCGAGTGTCAAAAAACTATGCAAAAAAATGAAAAGAATTTGAAAGAGGATACATACCACGTCGACCACCGCGAATGTTTACGTTGCTGCAACGACGAGGAAAGCAGACGCGCTTGATTCGCGTGCGTTATTTGGAACTCTGCCTTCGAATCGTATACAGTCGAAGAATGTATGGGTTCCGGGGTTGGTGGCGACGATGGGGGCATTTGGGGTAGACTGTACCTACACCCATTTTTCGGCGACAGTCCGTACAAATGATGCCGGTGGTAACGGGAATGGGAATGGTCGAGCGAGGTGAAAGTGATGAAATTAGATGGGGAAGGACGTCTGTTGGGCAAGAGAAGATCAGTTATTGGTGTAATGCGCATATAACAGCCTGGCTCACCGGCACCCCCTCAATGTCACCAACGTACGTGCTAACTAGAGGCCGTATGCAAATGTGCCCTTATGAACGACCACATGGACAGACGATGCATGTGCATCATCCATCTTCCACCTAATCACCCGTCGGGAGTCCTCAAAGATTGGGTATTTGAACAGCCGTAACGATGCACGGGAGAACGAATGCACGGATCGCTGCCTTCTAACGCTCGTCGTTGATATTTTGGATAGATGACGCTGCGAGCAAAGTTTGGGGGGGCATCGTTAGAATATCACGAATGCTCAGGAATTTGGCGTTCGAAATCGAGAGTACCCGCAAAATGCCAACGTCCAAGTTGCGTTGAGCCCACGACTATGATTGGAGGAGAGTGTATAGGTGGATGGAAGGGATGGGATGGGATCTTGAGAGCTGAGTGGTTGAGGGCCGCTGACAGTTCACTGAGAGTGCGGGGTAGGTAATTAATATTAATTAGCTGGCCTCGCTTTATGTTTGATCAATAAAGGTAAAGGGAGGCGATGATAATAAAACCAACGTACGTCTGCGTGTTCCAGATAATAACCGCAATCCAAATCTGTATGTTGCAAGTAACCCCTCTCGCAACTCATCTCAAGAGGCTGATCGATCACGTCGTCGGTGCCTCTTTGTCGTCCTCAAATCGTTGGTCCAAACCTGTCCAAACTAGTAAGCGGTCGACCGGTCAACGTTCAAACGATCGTTCAGGAAAGAAGCGATCGAATCACAGGCTTGGTTTGTGGCTGATCCGAAATGCGTGCCGAAAGTCGTGGGAACTCGGCACGTCACACCAATTGAGAATAAAGCGTTTCGAGTGAATTTTGCAAGAATTTTGCATAAAAACTCGCAGTGAACAAATACCCACGAGCTACTCACACATGCAAAAAAATTGATTCCTATAAAACGTGAAAATTAGTTATAGGAGAGCCATGTAAATAATGTTTTATTTTTGTGTCCAAACTTGCTTCCCGTGCTTGACCAGCCCAGCCGATTGGACTTGAATCCAGACAACGACGGGTTCTGTCCATGACCGTGTCTGAGTTTATCTTCCCTTGAGGTTATTTTTTCTGATAAAAACTGAAATTCCTTTGTTCCCTAAATCGACTCCAAGCGCCATTGAGACGACCGACAGTGTGCGTAATCGCTAGGAATGTCTATCCCGGGGATCGTCTTTTCCATAGGACTCTATTCATACGTAGTAGTACGTCTGAACTGAATAAATTCAGATATTTATCACAATCACTGAAACTTGAAGCTTGCTTTTTTTTATGTTGCAGTGACAACGATGATGTGGAATGATTAGAGTTTCCACTGTGCAATGCAGTGTGTATGAGGACGATAACCGTCATTGGACGTACCCATTATGATATATTTAGTCCTGGGACACAAGTCGTGGAGACACTTTTGCGGGCGTCATCCCGCCTTGCGACGAGGAAATTATTTCCATCGGGTAAATAAGGTATTATCTGAGTGCTACAGAAATCGATGTGTACGTACCATATATGTTGACTCACATCTATATTTATGCCTTATGTAGTGTAACATGGTGTGCCATGAGTGTAAAATGCAACGAGGAGGTTCGAAAGTCACGCATTAAGATGAAGGGAGACCCTGACGGCGTTATAAGGGAATAAAAAAGAGACCCGAAATTCGATCAATATAGTCAGACGATGACGGAGGCACACAGAGGTGAGAAGTGGTTTGGAAGTGTGAGCGGATGGCTAGTCGATAATGAAGGTTTGACAAAGAGTTTTCGACGTTCGATTCGGCATCCCGAGAAACGAGTATATTCGCCAAGGGACATTGAAGACAGTAGTGTGTAGAGCAGGTGTACTGGAAGGTTTCAAGTTATATACGCAGCGATGGAAAAAAAAGGACCCAGTGGATAACCAAGTTGGACGCCACCGCAACTGCCAACGTTGTTCAAAATTTCTGGTGTCAATTCAGAATAAAAAGAGAACCTCATATTTTTTCCTCGCGAGGCTGAGAAGTAGCAGTAAGATGAGCCTGTTCGATTGAAAGGGTTGCCATGGGCCAATGTTATATGTGTGCGATGTCGATCAGGCCTAGGCCCAGACCTCAGTAAAAAGAATTCGCTGACTCGGTGGTGGTGTTTCTGGTGGTGTTTCTGGTTGATACGAGGCTTTGGTGAAGAGTTGGCGCGTAGAAGGCATCACGAAAGCAGGAGAAACTGGCCGTAGAGTGCCGTGGATAAAAGGAAAATCATCGATAGAAGGGGAGGAGTCAGGACGTGAACCAAGGGTCGTCGAGTGCCACAAGTGTTGTTTGGAGATTTTCAAGGAAGGAGTGGAGTTCCCGTGACAAATAAAGCGTAGTAGAAACAAGAGATATCACATACACTCACCTATTGAAATGCAGCCATAGAAAGAAATTCATCCGAGTTCCATCCTCCTAAAGAATGGAGGTAGCGTAAGTACTATCCTGCTGGTATAGTGCAGAATTAAGACATTTACTGGACAGAGATACGAGAGATAGCATGAAGAGTAGGAAGTGAGATGGTGAGAAACGGCAGCGGAAAAAAAAAGAAATGATGCGGCGATGCTCGGATCGATCGGCACAAGGACCAGCGTCAAAATAACGCGTCAACAACGCGTCCGCATACCGAGTCCAACGGACATGAACATACGCGCCCACGTCATTTTTTCCAGTCGTCTTATCTTGTGTTATCGGCGCAACAGATATGGATTATGCTCTGCTGCAACTTGTCTCTCGAACTCTTATGCAACGCTTGGTTAATGTTCTTTTTTCTTTCAAAAGGGACAAAGGTTACTTCTTTCGTTCTTGGTCCCTCGGTTGAGTGATCAAGAAGAGCATCTGCGAGCGCTGTGAGCAGGAAGGAACTTTTCTTGCCAGTTTCTTTTCCGGTGGTTTGCCCACACAAGTAACTTATAGCCATGATTTGATTTGATTTTTGTTACGAGAAAATTATTCAGAAGCATATTCCATTTGTACTACATATCATTCTCATCTTGTTCCTTTTTTATCCTTCCAGTTGGCGTAAATTTGTCACCACTAACAAGACTTGCAACTTGTCCACTGAGCGAGTCAATTCTCGAGTCGATTAAGTCAAACCGTGAATCGAGTGAGTCAAATCGCGAGTCAAATGAATCGAGTCGCGCGTTGATTTGACTCCTCATTAATGCCAGTTCAGCAATTAGTAGATCCATTGCAGGATTCGGAGAGGTAGAGCTCGTAGGTAGAGAAGGAAGGAAGGGGGCCGGTACTGTAGAATGAATGATATCATTATTATTGGCCTGCTCGTGCATCGTGACAGCAGGCCGCTCCAAAGGAAGTGTTGCTTGAGCCACATTAGAAAGTGCCGAAGGACCTGCAACTGGCGTTGGATCTACAGTCGTTTCTGGTGTGTTGGAGGCATTTTCTTTGGCTTGTATACGCAGATTTTCAGCGTAGATCCTTGGTTTTCTCCCCGGAGGAACTGGCTTCGATCCAACATCATAAAGTGGAGGCTGTCCACCATGGAAAGGGTCGTGATATTCTAAGCTGCTAAAATTAATAAAATCATTATGCTGGAACTTGTGAACATTGGACGGGGTAGGAGTATTGATTGGGAGTTCTTTGAAGCGCTTGCAGTCATTCCCGAAAAAAGCCAACCCAAGTGACAGTGTCTCAGGGGTGCGGCAGAACGTGGCCTTGCTACGCATGCAAGCTACACAACTGGTATCCGTAGGGTGCCTATGGCTGGTAGGATTCCCTTCTAGAACCGACTCTACCCACAACACCAGGTTTGGCATTGTGTTAGGGTTGACGAAGCAGTAGGGCAGCCCATGCACCAGTTGGCTTTGGTACGAGCAACCCATCCACTGGGGATTGGGTCGCCTGTTTTCCCGGCTGATCTGGCAACATTGGTATCCTGGATCTGGGTAGATTGGGTTTCTGTGAATCCAGAGTTTAAATTTAATATATTTAAATTTATAATTAAATGAATAAAAGAGCTGACTGTTGTCCTCATTTCTGCGAGTGATCGTTGAATAGTTAGATTTTCGTCTAAAAATAAATCAACAGTGTCACTAAATATAAAGAACGTCACAATTTACCTTGAAGACGACACAGAAGTTGGAATGGGTGAAATAAAGAGCGCATCATTGCTATTCTCTTCTTTGTCGGAGAGAATTACATTTTCAGGCACGGAAAGAAATAGTTTTGCCTTCACATAGCGCAGCTACACTGTAGTGTATGATACGTACAAGTGGGTACCTACACTGTAGTGTATGATACGGCATGAGTGGGCCCACTGGACTCCTCCACTAAGGAATTACCATATTAAGTGAGGTCCAGTAGGGCGGGCTGTTGGTGCGGGATAGGGTTTGGATAGGATATGAATGCTTGCGGGTAGGGGGAACAGCAGGGATACAAGCATGGATTGTTTGCAGGTAGGGGGTTGGGGTTGGGGTATTGATTGTTTTCGGGATTGGGGGGTATTGATTGTTTTCGGGATTGGGGGTATTGCTGGCCTTCGGGATTGGGGTATTATTTAGTTTCGGGATTGGGCAGTATTACTTGCTTTCGGGATTGGGGTATTAGAATGGGGTATTAATTATTTTCGGGATTGGGGGGTATTGATTGTTTTCGGGATTGGGGGTATCACTTGTTTTCGGGATTAGGGTATTGGAATGGGGTATTAATTATTTTCGGGATTGGGCTATTATTTAGTTTCGGGATTGGGGGTATTAATTGTTTTCGGGATTTGGGGGTATTAATTATTTTTGGGATTGGGCCATAAATTGTTTGTGGGTAGCAGGCATAAAATGGTTGCGGGATTGGGCCATGGATTGGTTGCTGGTTGGGTAAAAATGTTGCTGCGGGATGGGTGCACAAAATAGGTTGTGGGTGGGTTGATAATAATGGGGTTGTCGGGGAGGGAATGAATTTGACTGGTAATGTACTGCATTGCACTCAGGTAGGATAGTTCAGTGGGTGTATTTATCTACACATTTGCGGGTTTTTTTGCTTGTAAAATGTCGGGATCACTTAGTTGTAAAATGTCGGGATTATGTAGTTGTAAATTTCAGGATTATTTGTGTGTAAAATATCATGATTATGTAGTTGTAAAATGTCAGGATTATTTGTGTGTAAAATGTCGGGATTGTGTACATGTAAAATGTCGGGATTACTTACTTGCATATTTGCAGGTTTAATTATCTGCATAGTGGCGGGGTATCTTTGCTTGTACCATGTCGGGATTACTTACTTGCATGTTTGCAGGTTTAATTAACTACACCATGGCGGGTTTTTTTGCTTGTAAAATGTCAGGATCATTTATCTGCATGTTTGCAGGATTAATTATCTGCACAGTGGCGGGTTTTTTGCAAGTCTTTTGTCGGATAATGTTCAGATTATTTAGTTTTAAAATGTCGGGATTATTTACTAGCATATTTACAGATTTAATTATCTGCATTGTGGCGGGTATCTTTGCTTGTACCATGTCGGGATTATTTACTTGTGTGTTTGTAGGTTTAATTAACTGCACAGTGGCGGGTTTTTTTGCTGGTAAAATGTCGGGATCACTTTATCTGTACATTTCCAGAATTAATTAACTGCACAATGGCAGGATCATCTGCTTCCACATTAGTGGGTTTAATGAGCTACACAGTGGTGGGTGTAATTATCTGTATACTGGCAAGTATTATTGCCCACTGATTGTAGGTTGTACCTATCTGTATGTTGGCTGCTATTCCCAAATGAACACTTGCTTATGCAGTAATCTATCAGTTGCCAGGCACACTTACATGTGAGCTGACCTGCTTATAGCCAGCCCCAAACTTCTACCTTTCTGGACTGTGGAAAGTATCTAGCTCAATATAGATATGTGGGTAATTAGCTGAGACATTTATGTTCTATTGGATCTGTGTGTAGCAGTTGGTTGAGTTATATCTGCAATTGACAGACAAGTGTAGGTCCCCTGAGCAAAAAGCTTGTACTTGAGTTATGACCAGCTTAATGAATGTTGCTTCTTGTACTATATACAGTTAATGTAAAGAAAACTGCAGGATATTCTTTTGGGCACCACACTATTGGACTTATTTAGTTTTTATCAGATTTTTCTACATAATAGGAAAACATTGAGACGGTTATAGTTTATAACCCTGTTCCGATAGGAAACACATAAATACAGTAAAATAACAGAAATATGAACTTCCTACATGGGCTCTCTAATGACTCTATTATAGAAC
>OZ024840.1:206977-295859 GCA_964017145.1 Agrocybe praecox
CCACTGTGCAGATAATTAATCCTGCAAACATGCAGATAAATGATCCTGACATTTTACAAGCAAAAAAACCCGCCATGGTGTAGTTAATTAAACCTGCAAACATGCAAGTAAGTAATCCCGACATGGTACAAGCAAAGATACCCCGCCACTATGCAGATAATTAAACCTGCAAATATGCAAGTAAGTAATCCCGACATTTTACATGTACACAATCCCGACATTTTACACACAAATAATCCTGACATTTTACAACTACATAATCATGATATTTTACACACAAATAATCCTGAAATTTACAACTACATAATCCCGACATTTTACAACTAAGTGATCCCGACATTTTACAAGCAAAAAAACCCGCAAATGTGTAGATAAATACACCCACTGAACTATCCTACCTGAGTGCAATGCAGTACATTACCAGTCAAATTCATTCCCTCCCCGACAACCCCATTATTATCAACCCACCCACAACCTATTTTGTGCACCCATCCCGCAGCAACATTTTTACCCAACCAGCAACCAATCCATGGCCCAATCCCGCAACCATTTTATGCCTGCTACCCACAAACAATTTATGGCCCAATCCCAAAAATAATTAATACCCCCAAATCCCGAAAACAATTAATACCCCCAATCCCGAAACTAAATAATAGCCCAATCCCGAAAATAATTAATACCCCATTCCAATACCCTAATCCCGAAAACAAGTGATACCCCCAATCCCGAAAACAATCAATACCCCCCAATCCCGAAAATAATTAATACCCCATTCTAATACCCCAATCCCGAAAGCAAGTAATACTGCCCAATCCCGAAACTAAATAATACCCCAATCCCGAAGGCCAGCAATACCCCCAATCCCGAAAACAATCAATACCCCCCAATCCCGAAAACAATCAATACCCCAACCCCAACCCCCTACCTGCAAACAATCCATGCTTGTATCCCTGCTGTTCCCCCTACCCGCAAGCATTCATATCCTATCCAAACCCTATCCCGCACCAACAGCCCGCCCTACTGGACCTCACTTAATATGGTAATTCCTTAGTGGAGGAGTCCAGTGGGCCCACTCATGCCGTATCATACACTACAGTGTAGGTACCCACTTGTACGTATCATACACTACAGTGTAGCTGCGCTAGTCGTTGCCTTCTTGAGAGGTGGGCCAAATAATTCCCTGTATTCCTCCGAGTCCGAGTCTTCCGAGAGGCACGAAGATTTGTGCTGAGAAGCGCGTTTCCAGCTACTCGTAATTAACACTTCATAGTTTAAAACAAGACCCGATTATCAGAACCAAATGGATATATAAATATAATACCCAGATCCTCACTAATTTCAGGAGGAGAACCAAGAGCACCGGATAGAATGGTCGTATGATAATGTCTGCAAGACCCGGATAGATGATAGATGATGATGATGGTTGTGTTGCATATGGACTCGCCTAGTCCATTAGTTCGTCACGAACAACCAAAATGCACGTGCGTCATAGACACGCCTTTATGTGCAACTTCGTCATCCTTATTCTTTTCCTTCTTAGGACGACGGGACCATTTCTCGTTATTGTTCCTTATTTGCTTGAACCTTATTTTTTTCACTCTACTCGTATCTTTGAGATTCGCTATTTGGTTCTAGCATAAAGGTGATGAGATTATTATGTTTATGCAGCAGCTGTCAGAAAACTATTTTAGTAGTAAAGTAAAATATGTCATAATAAAGTAAAAGGCGAAGCAAGCAAGTGGGTGAAAGCACGGAGTGCTCTCCGGCCACCCCTGAGATTTCTTTGCGAAGGGTCAAAGAGACGAAAAGCGACACCCAAATTAAGGAGTCTAATGATGCGGCGAGTGAGTCTCGTTACCCAATTTTAGGCAAAAGACGACTGAAATACTAGCTTACCTAATAGCATAGCAAAAGAATAAATTTATCGCACTGGCGGCATAGTGTAGCGGATAAATTGCTTGTGAAAGGCAGAGTTATCTTGAATGTATGGGGCCAGTATAAGGGCATGCTTTCTGAGATATGTTAGAAAGGCATCACTGGCCCATCTTCCTTTCGTCTTCATGACATCAAAAGGCATGCCGCGTAATAAATATTCAAGAACGGAGCCAATGCGTATACTGTGGCCCTGTAAGGGGTCCAACTTTGCAGCGCGTGCTGCTTTGGCCAACCGTTCGATGAATTTCCTCTTCGTTAGTGGCTGCAGGCCGGAACCGCTATTCTTACGGTAGGCGAATAGATGGTCATTGGCAAGGGGCTGATTGACCTGAAAATGATTTTCCAGAGCCTTATCTGGGTCGGTGGGGCCATTTTGCTTTGCCCAGAAAACATCCTCCCCCTCTAATGTTGTTTTGGAACGAGGGAGATGTAGTATAGTAACCCGAAGACCATTTCTATCCTGGTCGTGGGATAAATTGCTGCGTGTGATGTGACGGGAAGCATCAAAGCCCTCAAGCTTGGGTACTGTGAATTCCCCAACACGAGCTGATGCATAGAAGCAAGTGGTTAAGCAGGCAAAAACGGCTGCATCTAAGGGGGTTGTCAGATCAAGGTGCTGTTGTAATGCCGCCATGAATTTAACCGTGTATGGGCGCCTTTTCTTACGCTTTGATGATGGTGGGGAAAGCTTGTCTGCGGCTCGAAGCATGGTTTCTGTCTCCGCCCGGTTCATCATCCATGAGACTCTATGCAGGAGATGCAGCCTGTACTGTCAAATTCATTGATGAAGTACTGGTAGTTACCAGATAAGGGTTATGCATCCCCACCGGCTACTACCCAACTGCTTATTTTCATGCATCAAGCCTGCTGGCTGGCCTATTGCGACTGTTTGTGACTTATCATGTGATAGTCATGTGTCTGCTATTGATGGCATCAAAATCCTTGCACATGACTTTTTGCTTGCCTCTATTTACATGTTTGGGCTCCACTCATTTGTTTATATGGCCTCAAATACAAACAAATAATAAATAATAATATCAGCAGGCAGGGGCATGCACGATACAAGACAAACAGAGCCTTTGAGTGATGTCACATCCAAACAACCCAATAAGGCAAGAGGACTTTGGACTTTGAGATTTTGTGATAAAGGCCTTTCATGCATGATAGATGGGACTGAGACATGCCCAAATGAGATCAAATCTATTTTTAGAACATAAATCTATTTTTAAAACAATCTATTTTTAGAACACTTTACATATTCGGTTATTTCAAGCCCAAAATGGTATAGCACACATTTTTTGATGATTTTAGAATTTATTTTTGGCTTGCTATAAATATTTCAATCTTTTATTTTGATTTGTATCCGGCTTTCTGCGGATATTTTGCGTTTTGTGGCTGAACCGTTGATGGTTATGTAATAAAAAATATTTAGCATAGCTTTTGAATTTTTCTCTACAACTTTCATTTTTGGTGGCTGTGCATCAGATCACATAATTTTCACATGACTACAGGGCCGTAGTCACTGTCGGTCACCCTGATACATGATATTAGGCAGTCAGGTAGTAGCCGGTGGGGATGCATAACCCTTATCTGGTAACTACCAGTTATTCATGAATGAACCTGACAGTAACTTGTGGGAGATGCCACGCACGAACACCATACAGATAATTTGAAATGGTTTTTCCTGAGTATGATGCAGCCAAGCTTGAAACAAAAGCGGAGAGAAGATTTTGGGATGCAGGAGCTCTATCTGTCTCCATGATCTTACGAGAATCACAGAAAACATGATAAATGAGAAGTCCCGCCTATGGAACATATATTGTGCAAAAAATCATTTGCACAAGTTTGTCCCCAATACACAAGTTGGACGACCGCAAGTGGATTTTTGCACAAGTTCTGGTCTGTTTTTATTATTTACACAAGTTCCTAGGTCAGGTTACCCCAATTTTGTACAAGTAACATGTCGTTCACACAAGTATCTTCGCAAGTAGCGAGTGTATACAGGAGCTCTTCGACTAACGGCCCGTCCCGGGAGTAAATTTAAGTAACATTAAATTTTTATTAAATGCCTATATTATGAAATACTTTTAGCGTAGATCAGAGATAGATGCATTACAGTCTTCCAAATAAAACTGGTATTATTCTCCACATAGCCCAGTTAGTTAATCACCTTGCTGACTCGCCCACTGTACTTATGCCCCAGCCTATTCGCATTAATGAGAGGATGTACCAACCAAGAGATCCTCTGTTCAATCCTTGATCTCGCCAAGAATTTAGTTGTAGATGGCAGCTATCAATCATACTGTGTTTAGTTCTTTTTTTTAAGTCCAAAAACTCGTGTTTTTCTTACCAGCTTGAGCAAAGCATACAACAGACATATGGACTTGTGTAGAGCATTTTATTATATTTTCTACTTGTGTATATCTTAATTATGAACTTGTTATAATTTTGTATAACTTGTGTAAAAGCAAGTGTACTTGTGAAACTAGTACAATTTTTGCGAACTTGTGCGATGGGAGGCATTTTTAACTTGTGTTTTGGGAATACTTTTTGCACAATATATCTGCCATACCCGCCCCATATGAAGCCTTCGTGTCTTCTTCCCATGCATGCGACATCACGGAAAGGATCCGCTCGGCATCATCATGATTGAGAACCAATGTCTCTGCATTTGACACAACGGGACGGGGACGCCAGAGCCGCAAACGATCACGGGCATGGCAGTGTGGACGCAGCTCTGATTCTTGAAGTTGTAGGTTGCGTGGATACGGTGCCGGTCGTCGTCGGAAGACTGTGGAGGATGGTAAACCGACATCCCTTTGCTTTCCGGGCCTAGCTGTGGGTGCGCTCGATGAGAGCATCATTCTCTGATTTTCGAGTCTGCTACAATTGGGCGCTTCTGTGGTTTGCGACATGTTACTCTGAACCCTTTGATCTAATGTTTCCATCATGTGGCTTGTTGACACTGCCACCAGTAAATCCGAGGTGCTCATCATGGAAGGTGTCATTGATGTTGATGATGAAAGGTTGAGCCTCGAAGGGGATGGGTATGCGATCAATGAGGAGATTGAAGGGAGGATAAATTCCTCTTGATGGTCCATCTGCTGGGATTTCGGCACTGGGTACATATCTTGTAAGTATGTTGCAACCATATCTTCTTGATAATCTATGTACGTGTTTGAACACATTGTTGGTTTGACGGTTTCTGCTGCGCCCGTTCCACCATCCCTCCACAACCCCTCTGTTGTCACCGTAGACTTTGAAATTAGTGCCCGGTTCGGCATTGCGACATAGTGTGAAGGCAAGGAACTCAAATCCCATGGCTTCGGCCCAACCAATGTCTCTTCCTTCAGACTGCCAACCTGGGGTAAGAATCCACGCTCGCCATTTTGAGCCAATAGTGATGGCGATGCCAACGCCTGAACTTGCGTCTGAATAAGCATTGAAGTTGACGACTGGTGAGGGTCCTGGGATGGGTCTCGATAATGGGTCAGACTGGAGGATGGTTTTCCACCAGAGAATATCTCCCATAGTGTATCGGGGTGGGGTATGTGGGACGAAAGGACGACCGTTGAAGGTGCCAAGCATGGCCTCCAAGTTGGTGAGATACGCTCGTCCTTCAGGAATGACAAGAGTTGTGTGCAGCAGTTTTCCGTATAGCTTTTGAACTTCGACCAGAGTGTGAGTAGGCTGTGATTCCCACGTTTCGATGGCAGCAAGATACTTGGCTCGCTTCTGGTCAGGCACTGCAACGGTTCGTGTTTGTAGGTTCCATAGAAAACCCAAATAAGTGACTGTAAAACTGAACAGGGTAGTTTTGCTCTCTTCCCATTTGATTCCCAGGCTGTCAGACACTCTGTCAATATCAGCGTCACTGTAGCTGTAAATTCCTTCATCCGTTGTCAACGTGAAAAAGGTTTTCACTTGGGTTTACCGGAACTGAGGTGTTCGGGATATTCCAATTGGTTCAACAGTAAAATTTACCGAGGTGCTGTAATGTGATGTAGTAAGATGATATGTGAGTAACTAAAAAGAAAGATATGAATGTGAGTAGAGTGCTGAGACTATAATAGAAATGAAAAGAAAATAGATCAAAATCTGGATGATAAAACTTATTGTAGCTTTATCACTCTTGACCTTACGTGCCTTAACCTAGTGATACTCGAAGTATCTTTGTTATAATCAGAATCTGGATGATAAGGCTTATCGATGCTTATCACTTCTGAGTTATCGTTGATTGTTGACTATCAATCTTCTGTGCAAATCAGAATCTGGATGACAAGAATGCTTATCACTTCTGAGATGCGGTAATCGTTAAACGTACTTCTTCTTGGCAGAAATTCAGAATCTGGATGACAAGAATGCTTGTCACTTCTGGGGTATAGTAGACGTCGTAGGTATCTCTTCTTGGCAGAAAGTAGCTCGTGGCAGAAAGTAACTCGTGGCAGAAGGTAACTCTTGGCAGAAGGTAACTCTTGGCAGACAGTAGCTCGTGGCAGAAAGTAACTCGTGGCAGAAGGTAACTCTTGGCAGAAGGTAACTCTTGGCAGACAGTAGCTCGTGGCAGAAAGTAACTCGTGGCAGAAGGTAACTCGTGGGAGAAATCAGAATCAGAATCTGGATGTTAAGACTTATCGATGCTTAACACTTCTGAATTACTTAGAGAATAATAGTACTTGAGAGTCTTATTGAAAGGAAGTTGTAAAGCAGTAAAGTTATGGGGAAAAAGGTAGAATGATTATTCTTCTTTCTAATCTACTACATATTTATACTGTTTTTCTATCCTACATCATAGTTCATGTTTCATGTTTAATAAGTGTAAATCATAATGCCTTAGTAATACATTAGTAATGCATTAGTAATGGTATCCATAAGTGTTACTGATACGTGTTTTATATGGCTGTGTTACATGTTTCATAATGTTCCCGCGATTTATTAACCACGTGTTTCATATTTGTCACGTGTTTCATGTTCATCATGTGTTTCATAATGTGTGTCTATTTATAAGTTTATGTTGCCTTGGAAGCGATAGGCTCTATCTGAATATTTGGGCTTGGTGTATTCTTCCTTCTCAACAATCTTCTGTGATCATGTTTTTGACAACAAACAGGATCTAATGCTGACATCCGCGGGGAACAGATTTTAACCGTCCTCGGTTAATGCTTTCTTCAGAAGTTTGTTAGAGAAGGGACTTGGCCAGAACGATCAAGAAATGTTGTGTTTTTAAATTTAGAGAAATAAGAATAAAAAATGTATACAACAACTCCTTATTATGCCTTCTGAGGATAGTCATAGATAAAGAAGCCTGAAGGACGGGTTACTAACAAGTCTGAAGGAGAGTGTTTGTACAGTACAACTTGTTTTACTCTTTCCCACCAGGTAAGCTTTCGTCGCTGCTGTTGTAGCCAAACTTGCTGATGTAAACATTTCCGGATTTGTTGTTCAAAGCCTTCTAAGGGAAAGGTGAGAGGAAAGGAAATTAAGATTGGTGGCCATTTCCGGCTTGAGTCGGTGAAATAAGTATGGTGTCGATGGGTGTAGGCTACTGCCTCAATGACTACTACTTCACGATCAACTAGTCGAACTCGCGTAAGGTGGTAAGAGACTGTAGCGGCCTGGGATATGCTTCCAAAAACGATGCGTGTACCAGGACGAAGCGTAAACGAGCAGTCCACATGTTCCTCATTGAAGGTAATCCACCATGTGGCTCCGTAGAATTCTTCTGCAAAGCAGAATTGTTGCAACCTAGGAATGCAAAGTGCTCCCCCTCGCTGTCCGTCCAATTCTCTTTCAGTTAGCTGAGGCTCTCTCCAGCGGAATCCTTCGAAGAGCTTCTTCATGTCGTTGGGTCGCAAGTGAACTCGCTCTGGAAACTTGTCGGGAAGGCAGGAGGTGAACAAAACATTTTTGCTAAGAAAGGCTTTCTCTGGTATGATGGATGTTAGGGAGTTTGGTTGAAGGAGGAGTGAATGGGAAGGTAATGAAAGGCGTGTAGGCAAAGGAGCGGATGGCGTGTATGTAGATTTTAATAATTTAGGTCCCCAAGTAAGAGTTTCGGTAACATCCATCCCATCTTCTTCGTCATGAACTACCACTTTAGCAAGAGATGTTGTGGAGGAGTTCGTTGATTGCTCTTCATTAATAGGAAAAAGGACTTGGTCAAAACTGGTGCGCCGGGTACGGGAAGCTGATGCTCGGGAAAGGACCTGCATCGGCATACTGCCCGCTCCTTGGTTAATTGTTAGAATAGTCATGAGTGGTTGTGAATGGTTTTTGAGTGAGTGAGTAAACGATGAGTCCTTTTTGTTTTTGCTGGGGTTGATTATATACTCATTTTTCTCAGCCCAAATTTGTTTAGGTAACGTTGTCAGAGTCAGATCCGGATGAATTTGTATCGTCAGGGATGCTAGCGCGTGTAGCGTGGCTTGTCATAAATTCGTGATGTCGTGATATGTAAGGTAAAATTCGTTTTGCTGCATATGTATTTTTCAGGGACGTTCCATCCAGCTCTTTTAATTTGTAGTTTCCTCCTATTGTTACTTGGTCCACTTCATAGGGTCCTAAATATCTTGGCTTATGTTTTCTGTCATGAGACGTTTCTATAGCGGTGTTGCGTACTAAAACCAATGTTCCTGATTTATATTTAGATTGAAATAGCTTTTTGGCAAATCGTTTCTCAAATTGTTCCTTGGACTTAAACCGTGCAGATTTGAGAGTTTCTGCTGCTCTAGCTAAGTCTTCTGGGTGTTTAGAAATTTGACGTGAGCGTAATGCAAGTAATTCTGCGGTAGTAATGCCTGCTCGAAAATCTTCGACCAAAAAGGTGGCTTCCATTAGATCTAAGGGTAGAATTGGATCGGTAGCATGAAGTAATTGAAAAGGGGAAAACCCTGTAACCCGACTCACGGTTACTCTATCTGCAAACGTTATCTCAGCCAATTTATCGGGCCATTTTGATAGGTCTCCTTGGCAAGCTTTGATTATTCCTTCACGTAATATAAAGTGTCCTCGCTCCACGACTCCATTAGCATGATGGTTGTAGGGTGTTATTTTTATTTGAGGTATACCCATGCGTTTTAATAGGGCCTCAAAGCCTTTCTTCACTTCCGGGCCGTTATCAGTAACTACTTGGATTGGGGCTCCATACCGGCAGTAAATCTTATTCCAGAAGAAATTAGATAATGATTGAGCGTTAGCTTTTCGTAAGGCCTCTGTTTCACTAGTTCCTGATAAATCGTCCTTGGCGGCTACTATATATTGGTACCCTTTTGCTAGCGGCATGTGCATTATGTCGATATATATTTTTGCAAATAATTGTGTTGGTTTTGAGATGGTTAAAGGTACCTCTAAGCGCTTCAAGCTTCGTATTTGACACTCATGACAGGACTTTACGTGGTGATGTACGTCTGCTCGCATGTGCGGCCAAAAGAATTTATTTCGTAGTACTTCGTATACTGTCTGAACGCCTCGGTGTCCTAGATTCTCATGTCCCTGTTTCAAAATTGAATATTTCTGTTCAGGGGTAAATATTACGGTTAGTGGTGTGCGGTGTCCATTTCGTTTGTATAATTTATTATTCTTAATGAAGAATTCAGTGGCTTTGGTAAGAAATCTCCGTTTCGCTTGTAGCTGGTCGAATTTAGGGGCCTCCAAGGTGGAAAGGAATTTATAAATATTATTTAGTTGAGATTCCTCTTTGGTGCGAGCAGCAAATATCTGGACAACAGACTTTAAGATTATTTGAGGTGCTTTTCGATCGGGTAAAAGAGTCATTAGCGCAATATTATCTAGCCATGAATCGTCCTCCTCCTCTTCTGATGTGTCATCTTCTGCTATGGGTCGTCTGGATAATGCATCTGGCCCTTTGTGCTTATCGGCTGGTACATGTATCAGCTTGAAATCAAACATTAAAATTCCCTGTATCCACCGATTAATGGCTGCGGAGGGTTGCAGGTCAGGTTCGTTCAGCATTCCTTTAATATACTGAGCGTCTACTTCCACATGCAGAATTTTAACGCCTATTATGTATATTCTCCAATGTCGTAATGCGCGATATAGTCCAAACAACTCCAATTTAGGTTGAGAGTATCGTGACTCTCGTTCACTCATGGGTAATGATCCGTACCGGGCGGGGCGCTTCCGTCCATTCTCATCTAATTGAGATAAAATGAATCCTACTGCTTCTCGGCTTGAATCTACTGATAGAACTACTGGGAATTCTGTTGTGTAATCAATAGGAATTAGCGCTGGTGCTGATGTAATGATTGTTTTGATTGTTTTGAAGGCGGTCTCCTGTCTATCTCCCCATATAAACTCTTTTCCTTTGTGGTATAGTTCTGTAAGAGGTCGTACCAATTGAGAATAATTAGGGATCCATATACGTACAGTACCGCATAGTCCCAGGAACTGTCTAACTTCTTTGGGATTTTTCAGGGTTGGCCATTTTGTAATTTTTACGATTTTTCCTTCATCAGGGGTGCGTCCTTTGGAGCTGCAGGTTTGTCCAATAATTAGTACTTCTGGTAAACATATTTGAGTTTTATTTGCGGCAAATGTTGCCCCTGCAAATTTGATTCTATGCATCACTCTGTGTACGTCTTGTGCATGTTCCCATATGAATCGTCGAATTCCCGGGTTCTCGGTTAACACTTCTGGTTGACCATTTAAATCTAAGTATTGGCTCCTAGGTCCTTTGATGGGTAAATCATCAATAAAGATGTTAGCGACATTGGGGATTTCGTCTTTCAGAATTATTACCATGCACTTTTGGAACTCAGCTGGCGAGTTAGTAAAGCCAGTAGGGAGGGATGTTATCTGAAGTAATCCTAGCGGAGTCATAAAGGCTGTCAGGTCTCGACTCTTAGGATGTATTTTCCTAGCGTCAAAGCCCCAAAAAAGATCAAATACTGTGTAGCATTGGTAACCCGCAAATCCTTCCACAAAGTCATCTACTATTGGTAACATTCCTGCATCCCGTATTGTTATCTTGTTTAATGGTTGTAAGTCATGAACGATCCTAATTTTCCCATTTTTCTTGAGGACAATAAACCATCTTGATCGATAAGATGACTGACTTTGCTCATATACGCCTGCATCCATTTTTAGCTTGAGAACTTCAATTATTTTTGGCATCAATCCTGGCGGAAGAGGAATATTTCTGCACTCCCAGGGCGTATGGTCTACTGTGGGAATTATATAAGGAGAGAAGTATTCGTCTTTCAGTGTTCCTCGTTCAGAGTCTACAAAAGCGATACCTTCTTCATTTAGCACCATAATATGTTTGAATAATTTCTCTTCTTCGACCTGTAAGAATCCTGTTTCATTGATGTTTAGTTCCTTCATACGCTCTGAAGTTATTTTTAGAGTGGGCACAAATTCAGGTGGACAAACAGGTAATTTGGGTAATGTGAGCAAGGGGTCATCTGAAATTTCCCTAGTTACTCGTAATTCGGGTGGGAATGATGTTGATACTGGGTGTATTTTTCGATCAATTCGTTTGTAAGCAGTAAAGCTTAGTGGGTGACTTTCGCTTTTCTCGTCTGGTTCATATAAGTACTCATCATCATCTTCTAAAAATGCTCCTTCGTGAGAGATAGATATTTCTGGCATTGGGTCTATTTCGGCAAAGGCAGGCCGAGTTCGCAAGAAGCATGTTTTATAAATAACATTATTATTTTTAGAACTTGGGTCATCTGTTAGTGGTGTCGTTTTTCTGGTCATGATATTTTCTGTGTGCAGCGTAAGCACCTTGTTATTTTTCCAGTGTCGTACGGAAAAAGTTTCTTTATTTATCCTATGTTTCGCGGGGAACATGATAAATTTTATGTTGCTAGTTCGGACAGCGTGTGAGAACTGATGTTTTGCCTTTGCGAGTTTCATGGATCGTTGCCTTGAGTGTTGATTATTACTACTTTGCTTGTATACGGATGAGCGAAGAATATAGTCCTTCTTGAAGCTGTTATGCAAGGGAGTGACCGCGGGGAACATGATTGCGTTTTTCTTGAGGTTGGTTAAGTTGTCTGTGAATGATTCAGCTACAATAATTTCCGGGCCATTAGTTTTGATAGGTTGGTTAAGGATCCTGTACATGTGTTTTGCGATTCTCGAATCAAAATTTGATTCTGGGAGGTACAAGACATTACAAGAAAATTTCGTATGTACAGTGTTAAATATAGGGATACCAGTACAGTTAGTTTTGAAGGCGGAAGCAATACATAAAGAAGTGTTGAGGAAGTTCAGATGGTTAGGTGGTCGATAGAGGTCGAAGTGTTGAAAAATGATGAAGCTGTGTGATGATTTTAATATATGTTTTTCGGTGGATAGATACCGACACATACCAGTAGTCTCGAGATCAAAAAAGAAGCATAGCAGCATCCTGATTTGCAAAGTATTCTTCGTCGTTTTCATCTTCCAGGTCGACGATGTCAAGGGGAGGAGCAATGACGTTGACGATATTTCCCATGACCACAGCCAGATCGAGCGCGTGATAATAGGGCATAGCTGAAATGCGTAAAAGGTCCCCGGCGATCCCAAACAAACCTTCACGCAGAAAAAAATCGTAAGTTGCCACAAAATACTTGACTTCGAAGGGTTCTATCATGTTCGAATGGTCGAAGTCAATGCTGGTGTTGTAGGTGCGATATTCCATGAGACTGCGTAATCCTTTCTCGAATCCGAGACTGTTGAGGAAGATTTCGATGTATTGAATCAATTGGTTGATTTGACGACGACACATGAGGAGGTAGTTCAGGTGATGAATCCAGGGGTTGGGATTCCCTCGTCCAATGGACACGCCATTTAGGAGCATTATCGGCGTGGTATCGAAGATTTCTTCAAATTCGAGAGGGTAGGTGAGTAGACTCCAGTCGATGATTTCATCAGGCTTTGGAATCCGTCGATAGGAAGGCGAAGCCTGGATAGCAAGAAGTTCGTAGGTTGCTTGAGCCAAGGATTGAAGAGGTTCTTCAAAGACATGCCTCATCTTTGTTAATCGGAAAGCCTCTCTTCGCTGCAGAGAGCCCGAGTAGAAAAAATCGTCATGGTCGTCGTTCAGGTCCCGTGGTTCTGAAGGGTCAAAGTAAGTTTTAAGTCGAGGGAAGCGAGGAGGAGAAAGGTCATATATGTCGCCGTCCATATCTCGGTTATTGACAACCCACGAGACGGATGCGAGTTTCGTGATCTCTTCATCCGTGAAGACTCGGAATGGAGTCATACGTCTCAAGTAGGGTCCTTGGATGACGTGGATAGCTGTAGCGAGCATGGATTCCACCGCTGGGAACCTATAGATAGGCCTGCTCTTCGAGTCGTGACCCATTTCCCACTTTCGTCCCATGAGATCCTCAGAGAGAACGACCCCGTCTCGATAACGAGACGCTCCTTCCAAATGTTGCGCAAGTTGTTGAATGAAGTTGTTATAATGAAGAGGGAAGGGTCTAGAATCCGTTTGTCCAGCAACGTAAGGTGTGGGTAGCTCCATAAATGTTCCTTTTCCAGTAAGTTCAGTGTCCCCTGCGTACTCGAAATGCTCGCGAGCGTCGTGTACTTTGTCGTTGAGAAGCCGTACTTTATATATATGCGGAATTTCGGGGGGTGTAGACAGGGTGTATAGCGTGGTACCTGTCTCTGGTCGTTCGTATGGTCCGTAAGAGAGTATCCCCAGCTTGCCATTATGTCCCTTCATGTGGAAATGGGGGAGTCGATCGTCAGCGAGCGCTAGGCTGTCGGAATCCGAGGTGGAGGACATGGGCGAGGTGGGCTCTAAGTCGTCAGGAAGGTTGGGACGCCTTTCCAAGGAAGCCAAATTGTTTAGTGAGAGTATTCGGTGCATGTAGGAGCTTGATGAACGTTCATAAGGTCGCAAAGGAGGCGTTGATTGGGATCGCGTAATGAAGTCCTCGTCACTAGAGCTGAAGTGAATGTGAATTAGTTTGGGCATAGATGAGTGGGTGGCTACTGACCGACGTGAGTCCGTAGAGATGGCGGAGGTTACGCTTTTGTCTGAATCACTGGCCACCAAGTCCTCTTCGATGTCAGACCAGTTGATGTTGTCCGTTGGGATCGTATCTGGGGAAAGACCTAATTCTTCCTCGTCCATTTCTTCACGGATAAGTATGTCGGCGATCTTCATAAGTTTCTCCACATGTTGTAGACGGAATTGAGGCTGGTCGTTCTCGTTATGTTCGATTCCCTTCGCATCTTCCCTCATAACTCCTAGAGGGATCTCCCACTGTCTGACATAGTCCTTCCCCAAACGTAAGGTGGACCGTAAGTCGTCCACAAAGTCCATTTCTTCATCGGTGAGGCCTGTGATGAGTTCTTTGAAGCTGGTGGTAGGCATAATTTGAATGAATTCGATAGGGGCATTTGTAACGTCGTTATTACCAAAGACAAAGTATCGGTGTCGTTTGTCGTACATGGTCGGTCGAGGAGTAAGGTAGATGTGATACCCATACGAAATCTCCGTGTCCGTTTCTTCCACAAGGAAGGGTCCATAGCCCAGCAATAAGGATGAATCGTATCGCTTCAGAGTTTGATGGCGATAGATGTCCGATGCTCGCGCCGTTAGTTGCGTCGAGCATGAAAGTAATGCTGATGAGTGCCTAATGTGGGGAGGAGGAACAGGTTGTGTTATCATAGAAGTGTGAAGAATATCGAATACGCACTGATCATCCTTCCCTGCCCACATCTGCGCCTTCCGGCGGTTAAAAGCCTCTTCCTCAGTCAACGGTCCTATTCGCCTCGGCGTTGTTGTGGTTCTTACGAAGTTCACGTGGAACTGCCTTGGTTCTGGTATGCCGTTCGTGTTCTTATCGGGGTCATTATTCTGAGCGTTATCTTCTCGCTGCTCTCCGCGTAGTTCTTGAATGACCTGTTGAACAACTTTGTGTATACTATCCTCATCTTCAACAAGGATGGTCACGGAGGAGTATTGAGGTTCGATGGGTGGTATGGATAGAGAGGCATGTTTGGTGAGTAACGCGTGTGATGTCTGGGGATAGTACTGGACGGTGGGTGAAATGTCGGGTTGAAGAAGGCCGTTGATAATATTACTAAGTCCTGGCGGAACGGATTCCGGCCCCGGCAATAACTGTTGCCGCGATTGTGTAAGCAAATCTATTTCGGCTGTTACCGGAACTGAGTTTCGTACCTGTATCGTAGGAGCCATAGGTCCTTCCCACCCTTCTATCGTTCGTGGATCCTGTAAGTACTTGCTGAAGTACTCCCATGCGTCTTGATTCTGGGGGCTTATGACGAACTGGAGGTAAGCATTTCCTTGAGTACTCAAAGTTTGATTTCCTTGAGCCGTGCTAAGTTGTATTCCATGCAGGGCGAATTCGCTATATGCATATCCAGATTGTTCGTCCTTTCCAACTCCCACCAGGTGCGCTCGGCTAGTCGTCAAGTCAAGAGGAACGTGGAACTCGGGCATTGCTGCCGATGCGCTTAGGCCTCGGGTTACGTGCCCAGCAGTGATCGCAGCAGCTGCAAACTGCTCTGTGTTGCGGTTGATGACTCTGAGCTTGTACATGGTGCGAATTGGCTGAATATTGTTGGGTAGTAGATGTTGTGATTTCTGAGGTCTTTTCTCTGTGAGTACTGGCTCTTTTATTCTCTCTTCTTGGCTTACTGACGCCCGTTTTTCCTCTAGATTTTTGGGGAATTTTCCGCATGCAGGTTCCTCGTCGCTATGCTGCCCAATTCCTGCTTTACCAATATGTCTTAATTTTGCAGGGATTTGTATGGTGCGTTTTAACTCCTGATGAAGGGTCTGGCTTATCCCTCCCTTCTTTCTTGCCACCATCTGTTCGTTGTTGCTCGTTGTTGCTTCCTTCATGTTAGCTTGCTCTCGAATATTTACTTTGACCTCTTTGGTCAATGTGAAGGACTGCGGAGGAACGGCAATTTCGCTGACAGAACCGTTCTTGCTCGTGGTGTCTATGGTTTCATTGGTACGTTGATACATCTCGACCATCATAGTTGCACTGATATCTTTCCTTTTCAAACCTATCATTTGTTGTGCTCGGGCTTCAAGGTCTTCTTGAAGTTCGTTTGACAAGTTCAAACTGTGTCGTATCATTGACGATGGGTCTACTTTCTCATAGTAGGACTGAATGTTAGCTATCTCTTGGGGTAAGTGCTCTTCTTTGGGTGTTTCTGTGGTTATTCTAAAAACTTCTTCTAACTCCAGTATCTCTCCTTTGTAGTTGTATTTTTGTTTTTCTGTAGCCATAGTTATTGATCCGACTTGTTTGTAATTCTGATGAGCCTTATCTCTTATGGGTTCTTGAATGACTTTGACTTCGAATTTGGGTTCAAAACTTGTTGCGTCTTTGAATATTAAGTAAGTTCCGTTTGATCGTTCATCAATCGTGATTCGGTTGCCTTTCTGCCATGGTCGCCCAAGCAACAACTCAAAAGGTAAGGAACTGGGTCCCACATAAATATTTGCGTGGGTAATAAGTCCACCACATTTCAGTGGTACTTGTGTTATCAATCCTTCTAGTTTTGATTCCCCTCCATTTGCATCTTGCATGTATGTTGCGAGCTGTAAATCAACTGGCAAGGAAAAATATGCCTCCGCTATTTCCTTATTGACCACATTAAGTTGAGATCCAGTGTCTATTACTGCTGTCAAAGGTCGTCCGTTGTATGTTAGATTGAGTTTAATTAAAAACTCTTCGTTTTTCTGCTCGATTTCCGGTACCAAGTGATTACTGAATACTGCTGAACCCAATGCTGCCACTTCTTGAATGATTTTGGTTGGATTCTTTACTTTCATCATTTCTTTCATGGTGCGACTAAGTTCAGGTGAAGATCCAATGAGGTATCGTACTGAAATAGGAATGCGAGTATCCAGAATTTCATTAACTATTTCTCGAGTGCTAATTTGTGAGGATATTTCAGATTGTCGAGGTGAAGGTTTAACTTTCTCCTCCTCAGTGAAGGTTTGTGACTCCAATTTTCTTTGTGAAGCTTTAGGTGCCTTGTCTTGAGTTTCGTTCTTCATGGTTATGTCCTCAGGAAATCGTACTTTCCTAGCATCAACAGGTATGGGGTCTTGTATATTGGTTCGGTCCATGGCTATTTTGGGTGCTTCTGGCTGTAGTGACTTGAGAGAAGGAGATTCTTCTTTGGATTTTCGTGGATGGTTTGAAGTTCTAGGAGGAGGCCATACTCCATCAAAGGTGCGTTTCGTAGGCTTGGTAGGTACATTCTGATTTTCTTTCCTAGTTTGTCTACTTTTCTTTACTCCTCGTTCCACTGGGTATGTAGCATAGGTTTGTTCCTCATCAGAGTCGCTGTCTGTTGTTGGAAGTTGTGCGAATAAGTTTAAATTCCGTTCACTTCTTTCGTATTGCTCCCAAGCAGGGACATATTCTTCATCATCAGAATAATCATCATAGAAATCATTCTCGTGTTGAATATAGAAGGATTGTACTTCACTTGCAAGGGTTGGTTCTGAAGGAGTTGCTAACGATAGGAAGTTCACTTGATTAGCGGGTGCCCGATTTATGGTGTTGGACAATCGAAGTACTGTATCAGAGAGATTTTCGTCTTGACGACGATATAAAGGTTGCCCTCCATTCATGTAGAATTTTCGAGTGTCCCTATCATAAGTAATCAGGCCTTGTTGAACATATCCCCTCATTTTAGGACATTCTCCTAGCCTATGGTTTGGATCAAAGCATCCAAAACATCTGTAATCATTAGGCACCCGTGTTGTGGCAGCAGCCCTTTCTACATTGGATGGTGATCCTCCCAAGGGTATGTTGTTTGGGTAGGTTGTAGGTAATCGAAGAGGAGCATTACGAGAGTAGGCATCCGCAGGACTAGTGTAGGTTGTATTTGCAGGTGCCATATAGACTTCGGTCATGGGCTTTCTCATAATACACTGGCTTGCTATGCCTAGTTTATCTAGCTGCATGACCTTGTAATAAGTGGGCCCGTATTTGGGATCACTGATAGACATAGAATTTAATTGGGTAATTAATCCTTCTATTTCTTCAGGTGGTGCAATGATTTTTCGAGTTCTCTCATCTTCTGATTGACTAGCGCGCAATAGGGGTACAGCTTTTCCTCTCCTTTTGTCAGATTTTCGCTTCTTCTTATGACTAGAGCGTTTGCGTCGTTTTCTATATTCGGAGTCTGAATCTGAACTACTATCTTCCGATTCGGAGCTAGTTTCGAGTTCTGAATCTTCTGAGTCATCTTCTGAGTCAAAGATGGTACCTTGAAGCCATTTTGCTGAGAATTTTCCTCTTTTGAAGTATTCTTCTGCCACACGTGCTATTTTGTCGATTGGCCAGGGCTTTGTGGTATCAAAATCTGTGTTCTGTACGCGTAATCGTTCCTCCAAGTCCTTCTTTATCTTTTTAGGGACTCCAAACAAGAAGTATCCATGATATTCGGTATCAGTTAGCTCGCTTCGATTTTTGAGGAAATTGGCCTGAGCTAAATATTCTCGGTAGTATTTCTTCCAGTTTCCCATGGTCTTCATAGATCTATTTCTGGCTTCCTTGGTATATTCAATGATGTCTTTCCGAGTATATCGAGTTTCCTCTTTTTCGGCATCATAATATTTGAGGATAGTGGCCTGCAATTGAACCCAGCTGGGTGTCTGAAATTCCGGTGTTGATTGGATGAAGTCTCTTACTTTTTCAGAACAATATTCTAAAATGCCCACACATTTGTCACTGTCAGTCACCACATTGTGTAGTTCTATTAAGCGATTGTAATGTTTAATGAATCGGCTGACTTCTGAATATTTTCCTTTAAATGTCTCCGGAGATCCTTTTACACCTCGTAGGGGTAGAGTCAGTAGTGGATTAGGGATAGTACGAATGGGAAGGGGAGATGAATTGTTAGGTGGTAAGGTTGTCATTGGAATAGGTGTGTTGTTTTCTGTGCTTAAATCAATTATCATGGGAAAATCTAGAAGGTTACTGGTAGAGATGTGAGAATCTGAAGTGAAAGAGGAGTGAGTGAGCTCTGTTGAACTGACTGAATCTTCAATGCCAAGTGTAGTGAAAGATATAGCAGGGCTATAGGAATCAAAGGTATGTGAAGGAAATTCGTGAGTAGGAGTAGAAGGTTCGGATATGATTGAATCTATAAAGTCTTCTTCTTCGTCTGAGGAGATGTTGATGGGGTTCCTGTATTCTTCGGAAATCATATACTATTCACAAAGCACAAAGTAAAATTTTACCACCCTCGCGGTGGGCTCCAATTATGTCAACGTGAAAAAGGTTTTCACTTGGGTTTACCGGAACTGAGGTGTTCGGGATATTCCAATTGGTTCAACAGTAAAATTTACCGAGGTGCTGTAATGTGATGTAGTAAGATGATATGTGAGTAACTAAAAAGAAAGATATGAATGTGAGTAGAGTGCTGAGACTATAATAGAAATGAAAAGAAAATAGATCAAAATCTGGATGATAAAACTTATTGTAGCTTTATCACTCTTGACCTTACGTGCCTTAACCTAGTGATACTCGAAGTATCTTTGTTATAATCAGAATCTGGATGATAAGGCTTATCGATGCTTATCACTTCTGAGTTATCGTTGATTGTTGACTATCAATCTTCTGTGCAAATCAGAATCTGGATGACAAGAATGCTTATCACTTCTGAGATGCGGTAATCGTTAAACGTACTTCTTCTTGGCAGAAATTCAGAATCTGGATGACAAGAATGCTTGTCACTTCTGGGGTATAGTAGACGTCGTAGGTATCTCTTCTTGGCAGAAAGTAGCTCGTGGCAGAAAGTAACTCGTGGCAGAAGGTAACTCTTGGCAGAAGGTAACTCTTGGCAGACAGTAGCTCGTGGCAGAAAGTAACTCGTGGCAGAAGGTAACTCTTGGCAGAAGGTAACTCTTGGCAGACAGTAGCTCGTGGCAGAAAGTAACTCGTGGCAGAAGGTAACTCGTGGGAGAAATCAGAATCAGAATCTGGATGTTAAGACTTATCGATGCTTAACACTTCTGAATTACTTAGAGAATAATAGTACTTGAGAGTCTTATTGAAAGGAAGTTGTAAAGCAGTAAAGTTATGGGGAAAAAGGTAGAATGATTATTCTTCTTTCTAATCTACTACATATTTATACTGTTTTTCTATCCTACATCATAGTTCATGTTTCATGTTTAATAAGTGTAAATCATAATGCCTTAGTAATACATTAGTAATGCATTAGTAATGGTATCCATAAGTGTTACTGATACGTGTTTTATATGGCTGTGTTACATGTTTCATAATGTTCCCGCGATTTATTAACCACGTGTTTCATATTTGTCACGTGTTTCATGTTCATCATGTGTTTCATAATGTGTGTCTATTTATAAGTTTATGTTGCCTTGGAAGCGATAGGCTCTATCTGAATATTTGGGCTTGGTGTATTCTTCCTTCTCAACAATCTTCTGTGATCATGTTTTTGACAACAAACAGGATCTAATGCTGACACCGTGTTTGGCAAATGATCTGTAGAAAAATCCTGCAGAACGCAGCCCATATCTTCGTTGAATTCCTCATAAAAACCATCCAGCATGATTTTTCCTCTATACCATACTCTGCTGCCCTCTTGAATACGACCGCCATTGAGCTGGATTTCTTCTCTCCATAGTTTTCGCTGTTCGTTGTAGGTAGCAAGATGTATTGCAAGAATCTGAAAGAAAATATGATCATCAACCCATTTAGAAAGAGGGCCGACACCGTTAGCTCTGAAAATGTCGGCTCCTGCGTCTGCGAGCAGACCGTAAACTCCACCTGCCGATCGAAGCCCAAAGTTATTATTGGTATTGACTGCGAATCTGTCACTTCCTTTGAGGCGAACGACGAGACCTGCCCATTGTTCAGGCAAAACTGGAACAGTTCGATAAGCTTCTGCCACATCTCTAACAGAAGCACAAGATCCTGGAGGTAGCCTAAAAATAAGGAGTGATACAGCATAAAAGGTGCCCCATGTACATGGGAAATTATTGATATTGATATAGGAATTGATAGAAGCAATGTCATGGGATGAGTGGGGACTCGAAAAATCATGGACAGGTCTGTACTTTTCCGGTTTTCCAGGCTTGGGTACCAGTGACAAAGGAGAAGACTGAAAAGGACCGATGAGATCTTCCAGTTCCTTTTGAGTGAAAGGACCAATATAATGGCCTGAGTCGAATTCCTTTTGTGTGATGATGTCATGAATATCCAGTAAGTTGTAAAGAGAGGGATGGTTGGGTGGGACGTAAGTTGTAGAGAGATTCAGTATGCCCACATCAAACCCTTGAACCAGGTCTCGAGCGATATTAGGATACTTGTTGGCGAGCCCATGTTTGATAAGCTCGCAATTCCATGCCTCCGGCTTGTATGGGGTAAGACCCTTAAGCCTTCTCTGCTCGAGGACATGCCTGGGCTCCGTGATCGAATTTTGCGCATCCCGAACACCGATGTCGTTCGGGGTGAGCTGAACTTTGACAACCTCCAGGTAACTGCCAGTTGAAACACAGGGCTGAACCATCCTTGCCAACCAATCTGCCTTGGCTGTTTCTGTGCGCTTTCCCCTTCGATTCTGAGCCATCCCACAGTTTCGCTGTGTTGCATCTGGTAAAATCGTGGTCGTGGCGTCTGAGACATGTGGCACAGATTCTTGACGCCGTTCGTGAGTCTGCACCTTGGGTAAAACCCGTCTCGTCATGTTCCTTATCTCCAGATTGCACATAGGACCTGGATTTATTTGCCCCACGAGGTTCACGCGCCTTGCGAATCGACTTGGACTGATGTCTCACAGGTGATCGCGATCTCGCTCTCTTCCTCGAGCTCTGCCCATAAGACGGGGAAGGAGATCTCGAAGCCTCCTCAAAAGTTCACGAGAAGTTTCTTGAACGTTTGCGTGGTGTCCTCAGGTCCAGCATAGTTTGGAATGAAGATGTGGCTTCGTTCATCTAGCAACAGCACAGCACAGCACAGCACAGCACAGCACAGCACAGCAAGATAAAAGCGTAATATAACGATTTACGAGGAACGGCACAGCAGTAAAAGCGAAGCAAACAGATGCCGCAATCACATTGAAATTTTGTTGATAATAATTGAAGGAGAATGTAAAACAAAATGATTAGTATTTCGTACACATGTGATAAGGTAAGAAAATGCACCTCACGAAGGGACTTCTCTCTGACACTATCCACGACTTCGTCATGAAGCTTTTCCATCAGCTCGTCATTGATCAGCCCTATGTTGAAACCTTCGTCACGTTTTAATGCATCGAACCATTCTCGCCTGACTTTATTCTGATAAAGCAAGATAGTTTGGTTTCCGTGAGGCCGCGTCCGCATGGGGTGACTTTCGAGACGCAAGAAAAAGGAAGCCAAAGATGTAACATATCGTTGAGGCCATACACCCGATGTCGACATATGATGGAGCATGAGGGTCTTGGCTACCGACAGTTCTTCCCAATTCAAGAAGTTGTCCATTCTGACGTTCTTCGATGCTTTTAGCGATGAGGACGGTCGTAACGCGACGATGCCATCATCATTCTTCGCCAGCGTGAAAGTGTCTTGTGACGTCGCCTTTCCATGTTCAGCCTGAGCTTCTTGACATCCTCGAAGGGTGAAGTAGTCCAGTTCCACATATTCAAGATGCTGTATCTTGTTTAGAGCATAGGCTGCCGGTCTGGGTGCGAGCCATGAGCTAACTCTCTTTTCCGGGTCGAAAGCGGCGAGTTTCGGCTTCTTCTTCTCCAGCTCTCGTCTTTCCGACTCGGCTTCCTTCTCCGCCTCTGCTCGCCGCCTCAATTCCTCCTCGCGAGCCTCTTGTGCTGCTTCCTCCTCCGCTATCTGATCATTCCGGACTTGCTCGTTCCATGCCAAGATCTTTCGCTCGTTCGATTGTTTCCAAGCGTCTTTCAATTTATCAATGGCACCCTCGTTGGTCAAAGGAGTGTCACCAACATGTGCCGCAACAAGGGATTGCCTGATGAGGCTCCATTCGTCTTCTTCATAGTTCGGACAAACGGCGTTCGTGGGGTTTTCGGTTATGCGAGGCATAGATGCCGACTGCCGTCAGATGTCCACTATGAGAATATACAAAAAACCGGTCGCAGGGAATTATTGCGATGATGTTGAAAGCCTAGTATAGATTTCCGAAAGAAAACTTCGAATGAATGTTCGCGCTCGAAGGTTACGAGGCGCTGAGATTGGCAACGAGCGGAAAAGCACAGAGGATGATGGTGGTACGAGAATGAGGAAAGCACGTACCACCTCATCGGCTCTCGCAAAGACCTTATTCTAGACTGTCACTCCTTACACTCGTTCTATTTTAGAATCACAACCCTACACACTATCTATTTTCCTCAGTCAATATCGACGTGACTGAGGTTAGTAAATTTCATAGATTATATTATCTTTCTTTTTTACTTACTTTATTATACTATCTAGTTCTGTAATCAACAGGTAGCTAGATGCCAATACAGTCAATATCGACGTGACTGAGTTCTGTAATCAACAGGTTGAGGTTCATGGGAGACAAAAATTAATTGCAATAAACGAACGCGTAACGATGCCGAACACGAAAGGAATCACACGAACATGTGGAAAGTACATGAAACGAAACGACGCACAGTAGGTATGACTTGTTCACGAAATACCATAGTAATTCAAGAAAAACAATAATTAAATATGAATACAGACCTCGCGACCATCGCAACAAAGAAGGTGCAGGGAGAAGAGAACCAAGTACAAAAGCGATCAATTTGAATAAAAGTATAAGACGTTCGGGAAAAATCAACAAAGAAGTTCAGAAATACACTTTCCATGTGTGCCGAGCACAGGGCCTCACGCGCACGAATGACAAAGGACGAATATCAATCTCTCATCCTTCTGTTTGCTGTGGCGTGTTCGCGACCGCTTTAAATTTAAATGTTCGAGCTCGAACTAGAGAGGCTCTGCCGGTACATAGAGCCGCTGCTTATACGACGCAGTAGGCAGGAGCGATGAGCCTTCTTTTGGCAATAGCAGTCGTCGTCGTCGTCGGCGGCGGCGGCAGCGTCCTTGAATCGATGCCAGTGAAGGTGGAGGAGTGTCTTCTGTTGAATTCTCAGATGACCCGGCGCCAGCAAGGTTGGCTGCTCTCGTTGTTGTCGTGCCCAAAGACGCAGCCTCCAGACTAAATTCCCCTCGCACTCTTCCTACGCGCCTTCCCATTACCGGTTCCTGTTTCCATCACCAGCGAACACACTCGGTACCTCCGAGCACGTCCATACCACTTCCACCTGCTGCACCCTCCCAAGAGAATTTCATACAGGTCAAATATCCATCACCTCACGCCGGAGCAGGTGCTGATCGATGATTCACTAGCAACCAACCGACCGCTTCCATTTCAGCGTGTCAAAACCTAAGAATCATGGTTTCGGGTGATGCAGCTGAAGCTACGCATACAGCTGGTACGTTAAAGGTCGACGAGTGTTACTGGACATACGGGAGAAGGCGTCGAATGAGAGTTTCGCGTTTGGGTTCTAGAAGAAGAGAAGAGTGATGGATTAGTGAATTAGTTTAGAGATAGATTAGCGGTAAAAAATATGAGCCCAATGGGCAGCAGACAGAGACGGATGAAGTAGAAAGTGAGATAAAAAGAGAACGAGGAGAGAACGCCAGGAAAAAGATGGGGCATATGCATATAAAAGGAAGAAAGGAACGTACCACGTCAACCTCTGATCCATGCGGTAAAAGTTGAGAAACTGCGGTGGCCGATGCAAACACTACTCTGCCCCATTCCCTCCACCTCCACCTTATGCATCCCTAAGGCCCCTCATCGTTATCAATCGCCCCGGACGAGGGCGCATCGTACGCCTAACGTGCCAAACAATTCCTGCCCGCCATGCTCATGTTGTTGCCGTCTCTGCTCTGGCTATCTTGCTCTCAAAGCTCATCGCACTTCGAGGCGGTGGCGGGGTGTAATGGTACAGTTTGTGGTTCCATATTGGGTATTTCAGATCATCGTATTTGGTGCTCTTTCCACGACCTCGCGCAGGTTCGGACGGCAAAGCTGGCCCATTCTGCATTATTGAGGTATGTGGTACGTAAACTGCATTTCCTCGACGGATGGTGATGGGGTGGATGGAAAGGGACAGAATTGGGTGGTGGTGACGGCTGTCAACCCAAAGGGAACATGGAATGACAATAGACCTCCACCATAGGCAGGACGACCGTGCATGCTGTCCGATAGGTTATGGAGTTAGAGTTCTTGGATGAAGATGTTTTAAAAGCACGCCCCGCCTGCTTGTTGAGGTACATCAGTCGAGAAACCTGATCTATGCACCAGTACCATTTGATGTGTTCCGCTGACGGTTTGATGGGGAGCGTGGGTCATGGGAATAGGAGGGCGAGGCGGCGTTGGTGTTGCGTTGATTAAAGTGAAAGCTGGAGACTCTGCTGTTCGAAACGTGAGCTCAAAATAAAGCGAGCATAGTGCGAGTGAGAGTTCGCCAACGAACACGGGGGAAGGGATGAAGGTGGCAGGCTCAAGGCTATTGCAATAAAACATAAGTGGATGGTAATTGGTCTGGTTCAGTAAATATATGAATATAAATAGCGAAGAAAACAGTGAGGGAAACACATACGTCTCCTTATTCCGAACCACCCCCCTAAAGCAATATCTCGCATAAAACGTATCCTCCCATCGAGGACAGGATTGATGGGAGCATACTGACTTGCGTAGTCTTGAGCTTGATCGATGATCGCCGATCTCAACATGAAATTCATTTGGGCCAGCTGCGTTCTCGCCAACATGATGAGTTGTGGATTCGAAGAAGTAAAAGAAATCTTGTTGATCCTGGGAGAGACGTAGTTATAGTGTAAGCGGTGTATTTTTATCGGGCAACCAGAACGCGAGGAAGAAAACACGCCGTAGGGCATGAGTCAGGGCTGACTTTCAATTTCACGTGATTATGTTTGATCCGAGCAGCTTGCCGAACCACCTTCATTGAGTTTTAACTTCGTTTTCCAGTGCAACTTTGAGGATCTGAAAATATCGCTGACTTAGCTTAGAATCTTTCAATTCTCACCAATCATCGCAGCTAGGAGAAGTATCAAGTTCTGGTCACGTAAGTCGACTATCAACTCTTTGATCTCTGACTTGATCGCAGCGCTTTGAGGTGTAGGGATGGATGGATTGCGCGGGGGACTGTGGTTGTCAGTTCTTCCTCTTAGCCACTATTTTCGCATCTCTGTCTATTTCATCGCTTCGTACTTCATCATGATGCCCTGTATCTGACTTGGCCCCGTGTCCGGCTGTGCTTTACTTGTGAAGGTAAGCCCCCTGGGGTATAGGGATATAACCTATCAGAAAATGAGTGAGCTGTCCGTTGGTCACTTGATTGTGTCCTATGTCCATATTTTGAATGCAGACTAGGTATTCTGGGAAGCTGTGCACAATCAGTTATGATTGTGTCTTTTTGGAAAAATGAAAGAGCCGTGCTATGAGCAGGGCTATGCAACTCAGCATAGCTTCGGGAAGCAGGGGTATATAGGTGCGCACATGTTCCCCAGCCCAGTTTTTTCTCTGCCCCCTCCCCCATATAAATCTTTCGCGCATTAGTACAGTCTTCCACACTTTGAGGACATCTCATGGACGGAAATCGACTGTCGGGATCATTCTTCCCAAAATCCCAAGCCATTATTACAGGGGGGACGTTCAACAGCATTCAAAACTCCCATTTTCACAGTGGAGCAAAGGGTACGCAACAATATTCTGTCCAATTGCGAAATTAAGTAGCATGGTCCTACAGATGGGTATGACAGACTTCTCGAGGTTGTGGCACCCAACGCACTTCATAATTCCGGTCACAACTTCGACCCACCAAAGTGCCATCCGGGAACACGTGTGGCGGTAATACAGGCCATCATGGACTGGCTTGCAGGAGTGCAAAAAGATACTCGCGAAAAAGGCGTCAACTGGCTTACTGGAGCCGCAGGCGCTGGGAAATCCGCCATTGGGAGAACCGTCTGCGAGCGCTGTGCGCAGGAAGGAACTTTGCTTGCCAGTTTCTTTTTTGGGCACAGTGATGGCACAAGAAATCATTCCCAATCCCTTGTTCCGACTATCGCTTATCAGATTTGCGTTAGCCATCCCACTATACGTACCGCGGTGTCCAACTACATCGACAAAGATCCACTTATTTTCAGACAATCCTTACGAACGCAATTCATATCGCTTGTAATGGACCCATTGTTGAAGTTCTACGCCAACAAGCCTCAGAATGTCCCTCGTCTCATAGTTCTAGATGGCCTGGACGAGTGCGTAGATCAACCCAGCCAGCGCGATATTTTGGAGACCATCAGGGATCTCGTAAAATCCTATTCCATGTTTCCCATTCGATTCCTCATCTGCAGTCGTCCGGAAAGCAACATCACGAATTTTATTCATGGAGCTCAAATGAATCAAATGGTCTTCAAAATATACCTGGGCAATGAATATTCCCCTGACAAAGACATCGAGAAATATTTGCGGGATAATTTCCAGGAGATCTGCGAGGGCCACGTTCGCAAGAATTCAATCCCTGAAGGCTGGCCTGGTGAAGACAACATCAAACAACTTGTGCGAACATCATCCGGTCAATTTATCTATGCCTCGACCGTCATCAATTTCACAAAATCTCATAAGCATAGACCTCACCAGCGGCTTGAAATTGTGCTCGGCCTTCGACCACCGAAAGAAAATGATCTTCCGTTTGTCCAATTGGATGCACTTTACACTCAAATTGTTCAATCCACGACGGACGCATTTTTGGCCGTTAAGATATTGGGTTATGCCGCTTTGTATCCCAGGATTTCGGTTCCCGCTATTGAGGAGTACCTTCAATTAGAAGATGGGGACGTGGAAGATATACTCTCGGATCTTGCAGGTATTGTGTCCACCAAAAGGGATGAAGGAAAAACCTTTTGTCGCTTGTATCTCCTGCACAAATCTTTTGGGGACTTTCTTTTTGATCAGTCTCGATCACAGGGCCTCTACTTCATGAGCTCTGTAGACACAAAAGCATTCCACTTTCTCCGTTCACTTCAGATATTCTCAAGTATGTCAATATTCGACACTTCTTACTATCACTGATCTTGGCACTTTTTCTATAGGTCGCGGTCGAGATTTTCGATTTCTGGAGGAGAACATGTGTTATTTCGAGGATTCCCCACATTCAATAAACTCTGATTCTTATAAGTTTGCAGAAGCTATCCCTACCTGCACTGAGGCAATGCAAGCGGTGGTCTTCGATGCGATCATACAGTTCCCCATAGAATCCTTTCTCCAGAATGTTTTTTCCAGCCACAGAGGTCTTTGTATCGAAAAAAGGTTTGCCGATGGATTGATTTTTATAGTGGGCAAACTTGTGGGTTTTTAATTCCTTAATAATTTCCCAGACATTTACTCATATGAAGTTTCAGCAAGCACGGCACTACGTGTATGAACATGTTTTTGATCAATATCTAGTAATCCTGTTCGAGTGCACGCTATTGTATCGTCGTACGGAAGATGGGGTTAACGACCTGAGGGAAAATTTTGACTTTGTCAACAATTGTATCAAACCAAGCACCAGACTCCTGCGACCTGTGGAGGATGATAGCGATTTGGATTTGCTCAAGGGGGCTCTGTCAGTATGGTTTGGTTACACCCTAGATGGCGACCTTCACGATATTCGGGCACTACTCTGTGATGGCTTCCACAACATTCTCACCTTTTCTGATCGATCTAGCATTGTTGCCAGAGCAGTATTGTACTGTCTCAAATATCTTTGTGATGTAGGTCGTGCTGCAACGGCCGAAGCGAAAAATCATCTCCATCTCGAAGGCATCCACAGGAAAACAAGAAACAGTCGTCCGTGGAAATGGCATATGCGTACCTCATTTTACAATATCCAGAAATACGAGAAGAGACTTGTTTTAATCTGCCATTATCCATATAAAGGACCCCGACGAGATTATTTTTCCACCTATGCAAAACTTCACAAAAGCAGGTTCCTCCCAGAGAGCGAGAGTTTCTCCAGGGTGCCGATCTTGTCCTTGGTGTCATTTGACTGGGCTCGCCTAGTAGTGCCTGATGCTAGTCTGCCCGGGCATTGGGGTCGCTACATAGATTATCTGGAATGTCTCCTCAAATTTTTCCCAATGGCAGGGCGAGATCCCGACGTCATCAAACTTTGCAAGAAAGCCTTTGCACCCATGTCTATGATGTTCCCAACTCTTAGCCGAAGGGCGCGCCAAGCGATAAACAAATACTTGACGAGAATGGAATCTGAAGACGATAGTCCACACTCAGAAGCAGGTATGAACTGCATGATTATATTTGTGATAATGTAACTAACGTTTGTGCAAACTAAGAAAGCAGCAGGAAGAGAAAGAGAGTCGACTGAATGGCGCGAACGGGTATCAACTATCGGATGTGCACAAGTAAAAGGGTGTAAATTATACATTGAGGTTTCAAACCTCTGACGAACATCGCGTAATATACAATCAAGTAATTGTAATTGAATTTGGCAACAAGAAGAAAAAACGATCGAATAAATTAAAGCGAGAAGAGAAATATTTAGAAATACAATTTTCACTCCTGGCAGACTACGGACCTACTGATTGCCATTCCTTCGTGTTCGAGCCTGATTACAACAAGTCCATGTACGTTCAGCGGTCAGCGATACCTGATCCTACATCCTCCTATACAGCCTTAGACCAGTGCACCCAGGAACACTGCCGTGACTCCGATCTTCTAAGTTCTCCCGAGTTTCTGCCTCCGTGTGGATGCAGTGGATGTGCTCTTTAAAAGCCCAACGACGGACTTGAGTCGGAAACGCAAATGCAACTCTCCTTGCCGCTGAGCACGCCTGAACAAGACGTCATTGTTTTCCGACGCAGCCCTCCGAGTATGCACTCAGCTAATCATGGCAGCAGCAGCAGAAGATCCCACATGAACTCATCGCTATCGATTCGCGACGTCTCTCGGAGTCCAATTTTTGCCCCTGCGTATGCGAACTTTACATTAGGATACATACTCGTATCTGCGATAACATTTCGAGCTTGTGCTCGAGAGTGCCCATTAAGTTATGCAGAACCGCTGCTTGAACAGCGTGGGTGAGGAGAGCCGAACTTCCTCTGGACAATGGCACGAGTCATGCGTCTGGCGCTATCGCCGTCGTCGTAGTCCTTGAAATTAGAGGTTTACAGTGCATGTCTTCCATCTTCCGTTGACCATTTGAATTCGACTCTGCCCCTCTAGCGTTCTTCGTCATCGCTAGATAAGAAACAGTCGTCGTCGTACGAGAAAATAGATGCATACATCCACCCTCCAGCGTAACGTCCCTCAAATTCATCTCCCATGCACTGGCTCCTGCATCAGGGTCGGAACCGGTTACACCATCATGCACCATCACCACCACTCCCTCTGCACCTAAACCCGAAACCTGGCCCTCATAAACTCCAGACTTCATTCTTTCCAAATCCAAGCATCATCCCACCAGGCCCGACTTCGTATTCGCAAGAGGTACCATACCGTCTCCAACACCGCCTGTTGCATCAAGCGTCCGCGTCGAGGCTTGATTCGATCGGTCGAATCAGTGCTTGCTTGCCTGCCCGCCCGCCCGCACCGCCATGGACGTAAACGAATATTACTTGGGGTGTATCACCCGAGTGCGAGTGCGAGTGCGAGCGCGAGTATAGTTGCTGAGCTGGAGCTTAACTTTGACGAGTTAAGATGACCGTTAATATTTATGGGTTGCCGAATCGAACGTGCTCGTTTTTGAGGAGAGGGGTGTTGTATCCTGGAACGAGGAGAGAGGAGGGTGGGTCAGTTGGGGGTTGGAGGGAGAGGGAGGGAATGGGATATAGATGGGATTTAACATACGGTTCATAAGACTCTGGGTGTTCCTGCGAGTGCCACCCAACCCTTCTCCAGAACCTTCCTTCCTCGTCAATCCGCCCCACAGGAGCGGAGGCATCGTGCAGATGAGAGTAATGTCATTGGACGGTGGGACAACCTCGGCCAAGTTCGTATGGCAAATTCGCAAGGGCTCGAAAAATTTGATGTTTGTCTGCTTGCTGCTTATGACATCATCAGCTACTGCCCAGGGAGTAGTGATCGACCAAGGCATACATGGATCCTTCAAGCCGAGGACCAGTGATCAAAGCAGCTAGCCACGCCAGGCCCTTTTTGATGATAACAGTCGTGTTCGAGTGTTCGTTGGTGTTCGCTAAGCATTGAGCAAATTCCTCTTGACAATGTCGATAATGGCGGCCTTGTCTCTGTTGTCACCGTCATCGTCGTATTTTTTGAATCGATAACGGCACAGGCGAAGACGTACGACATCCTCCATCGAGCTCTCTGATGCCCATAACACCCTTCCGTAATGTCCCTCAAATCCATTCATTTCCCACCCAGTAGTTTTGTCGGCACCAGTAGCAGCGTCAGCCTGGGCAGCACCAGCACCACTTTCCCTCCCTTGACCACTCGTACCTCCAAACTTTATCTTCATTCCCTCCAAATCCAATCGCAACTCCTACTTCTACCGGCCTTGTATTCCCAAGAAGTACCGGCAGAAGTAGCGGTAGTGATACCAGTCGCAGGTGCAGGTGCGTCTCCACCACCGCCTACTGCATCGAGCATCCGCGTCCGCGTCCAGTCAAACTTCGATCGGGTCGGTCGAACCAGTGCCTGGCCTGCCCGCACCGCCGTTGATATTGATATGTCCTGGACTCCTGTTGGAGGGCGAGGAGAACGGGTAACACGCGATGCCGGCGCATTGCTGAGTACAGGTGGTACGTTCGAAGCTCACGTATGACAAGTTGGGATGGTTGTTACAAAAATTCCTTGAGAGAATATCATGTCGAATCGAGCTTAAGTCTAACGTGCTCGTTTTTCGTTTGGGAGGAGCGGAAATTGGGTTGGGTCCTAGAAAGAGGAGAGAGGAAAGAAGGGATGAGTTAGTTGAAGGGGAGAGGAAGATTGAAGGAGGAAAGGAAAAGGGAGTGAGGAATGAGGCCGAGGAATGAAAAATGAAAGGGAAGGGAATGCTGTTATGAAGCAAGCCCTATGGGCGGACGACACAGACGGATGTATGAAGTAGCTAGTGAGAGAGAGAGAAAGAGAAAGGACGAGAAGGGGAAAGAGGAAACGGAAAAGGAAAAGGAAGATGGGATAAGAAAGGAACATACAGCGGACGCCTCTAAATCTTCACGAATCTCCATACCCTATCCACTTCCTACTTCTCCAGAACTTCCCATCCTCGTCAACCCGCGAAGGGGCGGGGCAGGGGTATAATGACAGGGCGGATCCGAATTTTGAACGACCTCGCCCTAGTTCGCGCGTATAGCAAAGCCGGATTGATGTCGTCGTCGTATGCTGCATGTTGTATCTCCTTGCCGATGTCCATGTCGATGAAGATGGATGACGACGACGACGACGACGACGAAATCGATGGAAAGGAACGAAATTAGGTGATGGGGAATCAGATAACTGTCAACCCAAAGGGAGCCATATAATGGCAACAAACCTCCAGGACCACTACCACTGTGCATGCTGTCCGCAGACGAATTCGAGAGTCGCGCTAGGCTGGGCAGTGTTCGCAATCCATTCCGTTAACAATTAAACGGACGAGGGTTGACGATACGGCAAGAGGTGGGGGAGAAAAGAAAATAGTAGCAGTCTCGGTCCTCGGACATCGAAGTCCATCCAACCGACTGCGGGTAGTGGTACCTGCGAGTGCGACGTAGGATGCTTTATTTAGTCATCATGTGTATTAGGCCTCGGCCTCAGGCTCAAGGCTATTGCCATAAGATAAAAATGGATGGTATTTGGTCTGGTTCAGTGAATATATCAATATGAATAGCCAAGAAAACAGTGAGAAAAAAAAACATACTTCTCGGCCCCTTCTTGCGAATCACCCCTTAAAGCAATATCTCGCATGAAACGCATCCTCCCATCGAGGACAGGATTGATGGGAGCGTACTGACTTGCGTAGTTTTGAACTTGATCAATCGCCGATCTCAACATGAATTCATGTGGCCAGCTGCGTTCTCGCCAACATGGTGAGTTGTGGATTCGAAGAAGTAAGAGAAATCTTGTTGATCCTGGGAATGACGTATTTATAGTGTAAGCGGTGTATTCTTATCGGCCAACGAGGACGCGAGAAAGAAAACATGCCGTGGGGCATGAGTCAGGGCTGACTTTCAATTTCACCTGATGATATTTGATCTGGGCAGCTTGCCGAACCACCTTAAAGTTAGTTGCGTTTTAACTTCGTTTCCCAGTGTGCAACTTTGAGGATCTGGAAATATCACCGACTTATCTTAGAATCTTTTAATCTTCACCAATCATCGCAGCGAGGAGAAGTATCAAGCTCTGGTCACGTAAGTCCACTACCAATCCATTGATTTCTGGCGGAAACTGCGAACAATTTTTATTATAAGTACGATATCTTCCACTGTGTACATCTGATATTGCGAGATGACCGCAGGAAGTGCAATTTGATATCAGTCAGCGCCCGGAAATTGTCAGCCCCCCTTTGCGCTCATCATCCCTTTGCTCGCCCCTGCAGTTGGCATCTTTGATGATTGTAACTCGATGCTTCTGACTGAATCATAATTATAATAGCCACGGAGAAACAGATATTGTGGCCTATATAAGACCCATTGCGTCTATCTTTCTCTACAGGTCTCCAGAGCTGGTCTCTTACCTTTTAACCCATACCACTTGAGTAGGTCTCCGTATAAATTATCTGTGGCCCGTGGGTGTCAATATTCTCAGAATGTGATACTTGCTGATGACATTATTTATAGATTATGATTTGCAAAAATTTCGCAATCGTCACCTTCCTCTTCGCATGCCTATTTGTTGTCCATGCACTCCCGACACCTGAGCGACAAGCCAGCGGAAATTCTTGGACACCGGTGCCGCCCCTAGGTAACCCGAGTACCTCACATACATTATATCGGCGCTGGGGATCAGGTAAATCTCCGTTCAGTTTACAACGCTACACTTCTTAAAACAATGCTTGATAGGCAAATACAAGATCGACGATGATATATACCACACGAACACGAAGCCAGCCCTCATGCAGAAATTTCGGGACAACTTCTCAAAATTTAAGAGTTTCTGTGGAACCAATCCAAATTTTTTTGTCGAGCGCGATGGTACCGTTTATCCTGGCGCAACCTCCAAGAAATTGGACCAATGCTCGAAGGTAAGACAACTATATAAACCTTGCGGTCGTTGATACTTATTTTTCTCTTATGTTAATAGAAGAAGTTCTCCATCGAATTAGGGGATTTCCTATCCGGTTTTGTTGCAAGAACGTAATCCGAGAAGGGAAAGGATTCTAAAAATAAGAATTAATTTCATAGTTAATTGGTATTTGCCCTCATACTTTTCTTTCGTGCGCCGCTTTCTCTGTAGCTTATGCTGTGAATTGCCAAGTTTATGTCCGGGTAAATCAGGCTCCACTAAGACGCACTGACGCCTACCAATCACCAAAGTCTATATCGGGTATGGTGTAACAGCTAACATTGCCGCCTTTCTATCATGATCGCGGCAGCTTGGGATTCGATCCCCTGTACCCGAATGTACCCATTTGAATCACATTGTAGACCCAAGTTCATGCAGTGGGTACATGGCAAAATAACATGAGGCTTTCTCTATAACACTCTTTTCAGAACGTAATTTTAGCCGAGTGAATTAAATTTGTGGCGGCAAAGGTTTGAACAAGTGGCTTCATTACACACGCGTCATCACACGGCGGACATTTAACTGTCCAGTCACGCCGCGGATTGTGCCGTCCAGTTACCTGTCCAATTACAAGGCGCTGTGACGTTGAGTGGTCACAGATGCCGTTTTCTGCCGAATGAACTATGATCAGCAAATTCAACAACTATCTGCGCCCACCTGACTATATTCATCTCGATAATAGTTCTAGACACTTGATATATACTGACACTACGCGCAAAATTCAATTTTGTGTCCGAAAAATTGACTGATAATTAACTACAAAATTCAGATTTTACTTTTTGTATTGCAAAAATTCATTATCAAAGAATGTCAGAAAGTGTCTATTTTCCGATTTATTTCTCTTCTTTTTTTTTTTGAAACAGAAACAATAAGCCTTCTTCAACGTCGCAAAGGCTGCCTTTTGAACAATTAAAAATTGGCTTGCCGGAATTCCCTTATGGCGTAACTCCGGTACTCCATATGTTAACTTCGGTACTCCATATAGGAATCCGGCCCGACGAATTTTTGACTTCATAAAAGACATGATGTTTCGAGTGGGAAAATGTTGAATTTTTAGAATCCGGAAAGACAATTGAAAATCGTGTATTTTCCCTCTTTAATTATTTTGACTTTAACAACCGCTTCCTATGTTACAGAAATCTGTCAATTTGTTCAACCTTTGCAAGTCCATTTTCGAATGAATATGTCAGTTGCGAAAAGTTAGCATTTCCAATTTAATTATATATGAATTTTTGAACTACATAAATATGTTTCTGCGCCTAGTGTGATACTTACGAATGCCTGCCAATAGATGGATGTCACCAGCATGGCCACCCTTTGATATCTTTATGGGTACAGGTTATGAATTCGCTTTTTTGAATCTTGGAAGATGAAAGCATTTGAGTTTGTTTTGTCAGAAGACTTACTGGGGAGAGCCTGTATCTTTTACACACAATTCAATCTAAAATATAAGGCGATGGTATAGAGAATGTCAGCAGAAAGATACTAACGAAATCCTCGAGCGTGACTGCCGAAATCAGCGCGTGACGGCTTGTGATTGGACAAGTACATTCCCCGTAAATGGAAAGCACAAGCCGCGGCGTGACTGGACAGTTAAATGTCCGCCGTGTCAGCATCTGGATTCTGGTACACTCGTATTAAACATGGAATTGCTCGGAGATCCTTTTCCCATATCTCCGTTGACCAATTTATACGTATCTTTATTCCTCCCCACTCTTAATTACCTTGTAACTTTTACTTATCCGATTCATTTTCCTTTCAATTTCGATGATTTACATTCGCCAATCTCATTGGCGTCTTAGGCGTTATAACAGGCAGGAAGGTCCGGGCCGAGCATAGCCACAGTTGCACAGCCCACCTATGGTGCTACAAGACTAGTCACCGCATATTTTGTACAACGGCCAATTTGGTCGGCGAAAAAAAAAAAAAATTCAAATCTAATTTTATCGGTGTCAGGGATGATGGTCGTCCCAACATATACTCCACCATTAGATCGAAACTTCAACGTTAGCGTGAAATCAGTAGTGTCTGGTAAGATTGTTTGGAATGGATAGTATTTGTAAAACAAAAACATATTTTCAACGATAATGTGCCAAAATTTCACTGTGAACTCAATTTTATTGAATACTTTTGGGGCGTCGTGAAACGCTATCTTCGAGAACATTGTGATTATACCTTCACAACACTCCAACAAAATATGCCAGTTGCACTGGCTTCGGTGAACTTGATGCTCATTCGGAAGTGGCAGAATAGGATGATGAGATGGATGGATGCAGATAAGAATGGATTGGCTGCAAAAGAAGCTCAGCTTCGAGTGCAATCCTACAGTTCGAAGAAATATACTTCCCATCACCGCGTTCCGGAGCGCGTTGCAGCAGCATTTGATTAGATTAGATAGCTAGAACTTCCTTATATGGAAGGATTTACATAAGCCGGCCAATCTGAACTCAGGTCGATTTTATAACTCGCTCAGTTTTTATCGTATCGAAATTCTGTCTAGAGGATCGATTCATATTGACAAATGAAAGCTTTTGGCTAGAGGATTAAGAAATTTACCCATTTTTTGGACCCCCATTTCTGTTGTACAAAATATGCGGTGACTAGTCTTGTAGCACCATAGCTTAGACCGTTAGCCTTTTATGACTAGGCGGTGTAATGAGCATTCCTCTCTAAAATATCTGAAGGCTGCTAGTTCGATCTTCTAGGTGGGCTAATTACTCTTTTTTTTTTTTTTTTTTTTCCTTATTTAAATATATACATATTTACCTTGAATATCGAGGCAGGGCAGTAACGAAGTTTCATATACGCCCGATATATGACTGAGCAAGATAGCGAAAGGGATTTATTGATTCTCAAATTTTACCTGTACTAATACCGATTCAGATACCAGTCCAGGATACTAGTACGGCTATCGAGTTTGTGATCGATGAGCTGTCGAATATGGTAGAACGAGCCGGCGACTTCGAAGGGTAGGTCCGGTCCTTGAGAAAAAGAAAAAGAAAAAGAAAAAGAAAGGATGTAATTAGTCTGACATCTAAGGACGAGCAAGGAAGGGAGGAAAATAGTGTGAAAAAAAACAAATTGTAGTCTTGTGAGAGGAGCTCTACAACATCCTCGGAGACAAAAGATCGCAGTTCCAGCTCGGGGAAGAGTCACTCATGCACCAGCACACAAATAAAAGACGAAAGAAATAGAGACATACCATGACGTGACGACTTTTCGAATTACTATGTTGCTGAGACTATGAATGCCGCCAAACAAAATGCCACCATACAAGATCTCTAGCCCTTGTCTGCCATTGTACGCTCAGCAATAGCCGATCCTACATCCTCCTCTACCTGGCCAGGACCACCCAGAATACTGACATAGGTTTGACCTTCTCCATGAGCGTTTGAGTTTCTGCCCGTGGTTGGACGTGGCTGTGCTCTTATAACAGTCGATATTGACTCTGATTTAACATCCTCGTTCAAGCTGGACTGCGAGTCGAAAAAGCCGATCTGTCAGTAGTCTTTGTCGTAGACAGGGATAGCCGGATTAGGCGCTGCTCCTGCGGGGCTCTGAGATGTGTGGCTGACGGCGATACATAGTCGTCGTCGGAGAAAGTGCTGCGTAATGTCCAGAGTCTGATTCTGATGAACTTTCAATATGCAATATGCAATATGCAACGTCCATCGATTCCTTGAAGACCAGCAATTAAAGTAGCCACGCCGGGCCCTCGTCGTGTTCGAGCTCAGTGCCTAAGCTTCAAGAGTGGCCTCTGCCGTGGAGGCCCATATTGGTTTTGCTTCCATGATCGTTGGTGCTCGCTAAGCATTGAGCATCGAGCATTGAACAAATTCCTCTTGACGATGATGATAGCGGCCGTCGTGTCTGTCGTCGCCGTTGTAGTTCTTGAATCGATAATGGCGCAGGTGAAGACGTACAACATCCTCCGTCGAGCTCTCTGATGCCTATGCCCATACACCCTCCGTGACATCCCTCAAATCCATTCATTTCCCACCCATTGGTTTTATCAGCACCGGTAGCAGCGTCATCGTCAGCCCAGGCAGAACCAGCACCAGCACCACTCCCTCGCTATGGAATGACCACCCGCACCTCCAAATTTTATCTTCACTCCCTCCAAAACCAATCGCACTTCTACCGGTCCTGTATCCCCAAGAGGTACCGGCAGAAGTAGTAGTAGTAACAGTACCAGTCGCAGGCGCAGGCGCGCCTCCACCACCGCCTACTGCATCGAGCGTCTGCGTCCGCGTCCGAGTCAAACTTCGATCGGATCGGTCGAATCGGTACCTGGCCTGCCCGCACCACCGTTGATATTGATAAGTCCTGGACTCCTGTTGGAGGTCGAGGAGAACAGATAGCACCCGATGCTGGTGCATTGCTGAGTACAGGTGGTACGTCCGAAGCCCAAGTTTGACGAGTTGAGAAGGTTGATACATGAAATTCGTTGAGAGGATGTCATGTCAAATCGAGCCTAAGCCTAACGTGCTCGATTTTGGTGTTGGTTTTGGAAGGAAAGGAGGTTGGGTTGGGTTGGGTTGGGCCGGGTTCTAGGAGGACAGAGGAGAGGAGACATGGGTTAGTTGAAGGGAAGAGGACGATTAGAGGAAGAAAAAGGGAATGAAGAATGATTAATAAAAGGGAAGGGAAGGGAATTTTAATACGCAAAAAGGCGAAGCAAACCCTATGGGCGGACAACACAGATGGATGGGTGAAGTAGCAAGTGATAGTGAGAGAGAAAGGATGAGAAGGGGTGAAATTTTGAAAGGAAACGGAAAAGGGAGATGGGATAAGAAAGGAACATACCACGGCCGTCTCTGAATTTCCATATCCTATCCACTTCCCACTGCTCCAGGACCTTCCATCCTCGTCAACCCGCGAAGGGGCAGGACGGGGGTATAATAACACGGCGGATCCGAAGTTCGAACGACCTCGTCCTGGTTCGCGCGTATGGCGAAGCCGGATCGATCATCGTAGTCGTTGTTGCATGTTGCAGGCTGTATCTCGGTGATGTCGATGACGATGGCGTCCATATGGGTCATGATGATGATGACGACGACGACGACGAAATGGATGGAAAGGGGCGGAATTGGGTGATAGGGACAACTGTCAATCCAAAGGGAGCCATGGAATGGCAAGAGACCTCCAGGACCACCACCACCACTGTGCATGCTGTCCGCAGACGAATTCGAGATTTGAGCTAGGCTGGTGAGTGTTATAACTCCTGAGCATGCTCCTAGTGTTCATCGAGCCGTACCAGCTGGGCAAGGAATCCAGCCCCTCCGATCCAATCCGTTGACGATTCAACGGACGAGGGTTGACGCGGACGTTGAAATTTAAATTGAAACGTTGATGGCACGGCAAGAGGTGGGGAAGAAGAGTAGCAGTAGCAGTCTCGGTCCGCGGACATCGAAGTCCATCCAACCGACTGCGGGGTGCGAGTGCGACTTTGACGCTGTGGGGAGGTGGGGGGGGGGTCATTGAGTCATGGATGGTATCGTAGCGAGACACGGGGTGGTAGCGGTGATCGGTCTCCTGTAGTCATTCAATGAGAGGATAAGAACATGAATAGCGCAGGGAACAGCGAGAGAAAACACACGTCTCCGCATTCCGAGCCACCCGCCAAGCCGATATCTCTCATGGACCTTAGCTTCACCTCCTCACGAGGAAAATATTAATGAGGACATAGCATACTGGCTTGCATCTTCATAGCTTCGTGATCGTCCATCTCGACATGATTCAAAATTCATTTCAGCCGTCGTCGTTTTCGCCAACGTTGTGGATGCGGAGACGTCAGCAATATCTTGCATAAACAAATATGGATCCTGGGGTTGAGGTGTATTGTTCGTCGCATCGATAAAAGTCGTTAGGCGTTGAATTTAAAATGAAGTACCCACAATGGGAGGTTGAAGAAACCCGCACGGCAGTGCCGGCATTAGAACTGGCTCTCAATTTCACGTGATGTGAACACTAAAAATGAAAATTTGCTTTTACGTACCTCAATTAATCAGCGGAGTCGACGCAGATCGAGATTCATCCACCCAGTTGTCTGAAAACAACGAACTTGGATGATCTCGGCGCGTCTATAATTTACGCAAAGTGTGATGCATGAATCTGCGCTGTTGTAGATTATGGCTCGACCATGAGGCGAAGAACGCAAATAACAAGTCAGAAACGCACGCGATAAGAGGAGGGATGGTACGAGCAATATCAAAGTCGAGAGAGGGGACTGAAATTCGAGAAAAAACGAAAAATGTTAAGGGATTACACAGTTGTGAAGCGAGTTGGGTGAGAAAGCGCAGGGACAGTCTGTAGTTGGTCATCGATGAGGCCCGACAAAACAATTTCAAGGCCCAGTAGTATCTGGCTGAACGAGCGTATTCGCTGAGAAAATAATGGACGTCACCGGTATCGCGGCTATCGTAGAAGCAGGCATTTATTGAGTTGGAATGGGTTGCGATTCCTAGAGCTAATGGGGTCGGTTCGAAGACCGGGCTGATTAAACAGTAGTCGAAAACCGGCAATTAGGCTGCTTATGCTGCACGGACGCGTGGCTGGGCAGCAGCATTAATCTGTTCGCAACAGGGGTAAGTACTGGTGGCGATAGGCATCGGTGAAGAACAGATGAGAAGCATGAAAAGTAGAGGGACGAGAACGGTATTCCAAGGTCAGAGGAGAGCGACTGAGAATGCAATAGAAAGGCAGAAGAGCATATACAAGTGAATCATTTGCATTAAGCCTGGTCGCGGGAAGGTGTGAAGTGTAATGGATGAGGGGTACGTACCAATGCTGGGAATAGATATCGACGAAGGGTTGTCGAGCGTCGCCAACATTGTTTAGAAAGTTTCGATAAGCGAGTGGGGTTGCTGCAATGTAAAATGGGTAGAAAAAAAGGATCATCGCATACACGCACCAATTAAAATAGCACATTGCGTATTCAATATTCCTGTTTAATCCAATCCAAATGCACCCATACAAAATCATTCAGCCGAGCTCCAACTAAACAGAGAACAGAGTCGGCGTAAGCACTACACTCGTAGATTGTCCTAGCCTCGAGACGTTTACTGGACCCAGATACAAGAGACAGCGTCAAAAGGTGACCGAACAGTCGATCGAATATTGAGCTACAAGCACTGCGCGTCTCTATTTTCATCATTCATCTTTTCAGAACGAATATAGTACACAGAGAGAGGCATGCATACATGCTCTCCCGTCACTGTTCCCTCTTCTGCTGGTACAGTCTCGTTGATGGGGAAAAAAGGGAGAAATGAGCAAAGGCAAAAAGCCTGTTTTTATCGTTGTCTTCTCATTACTTTGTTGAGCGTTACCGCGCCATGAACGAGTCGTTGAAATGGTCGTTCTTGGATCTATGGTAAGGATGTCAAGGAAGGATCTGGCTGTCTGTACTTTATGAGGATGTGGAAGAGGGAGAGAGGTATTGGCGTTGGTGGAGATGTGGTGTGGGGGTGGTGGGATTGGGGGGACGGCATTGGTCGAGGTGGTGGTTAGCTCTGGACAGAAAAAGGCGTTGTTGGGAGGGAAGCAGGAAAAAAGGAAGAAGTAGTTGGATTTCCTAACGACTGGGCGCGCAGACGACGACGACCGCATCACGGAATGACGATTTAGCGAATATGTTTTTCCGTCACATCACATGGTTGTATATTTCCTTATCTTATCTTATCACTCGCTTGCTCATACCTTCGTCGCTCGTTTATTCCTTCATTCAATATTCCTTAAAACTTCTTTATTTCATTTCTATGCTGCTATTATGTTCCTTTCATCATAATTTCCTCTTACTTCCATCCTTATTACTAGATTACTGTAAATGAAACCCCGGTGAATTTAGGCGCCTTTACCTCCTCTGCGTGCCGAAACCAAGCCGAATCAAACCGCCATCGCTTACCCAAATCACGGCTGTCACTTTCGTCATGGCCGATGGCTCGCGTTTATCCGACGAAAAATCTTTCTGTTCTTTCATTTCCTTTCATTGGATTTTCATTTTATTCCGTCTTTCGTCATCGCCCACATTCCACGTCTGCTTTCTATTCCCACTTCAACACCTATTTTCCAATCACATTTTACATTGGCACTGACTTCGATATACTAATGCTCCCTCTTTCGTTACGTTCGTGTTGCATTCATCTTATGTCATTACGAGCCCCAGCTATGTTCTGTAACGGGAATGAGAACGGCGGTGTGCGATTGCGATGAGGGGTGAAGCTTGTGAAGCTTTGAAGATGAAAAGGAGGATGAAATGGGCGCTCTGCGAAGAGAAATAGGAGTCGGCGGGTACATTATCCACGACATTCACAACAACGGCAGCAGGAGCAACGTCAATGACAAAATCAACGACAAATGCCACACTCTCCAAACGAGAAATATCAACACCTCAGGTATAAGAGCTCCTTTACGAGTATCAGTAGAAGGAGGAAGAGCGCGGAGAGTTTTGGGGATGGGACGAGTAGTAGGAACAGCAGCGGTCGCTCTAGCAATGGCAAACTACTACCACCACCAACGGCAGCAGCAACACGAGCAATTTTGTGCCTATTACGCCCCGGCTGCCTACGGAACTTTGGCTGCTCTTGTTTCAGTTTGCAATCGCGCCGCCTTTTGGTGTTGGTGTTGGGATGGGTTCGTCAGCAGCGTCGAAACATGCAACGACTACGCATTATCTGTAGTATTCTGCTGTCGGGTCGTCTCCCAGCATGTTTTCCTCTTCCCTATCCCCCTCCTCTTCTTCCTCGTCATCATTGTCATCTTCTGGCCCTACCGACCCCCCCCCGAGCGCATGTCGCTCCTCAACCGCGCCCCAGCACACACCCACCTCAGCACGCGCATCTGAAGTGGCAAGCGTCGCTCACGCGGGTGTGTAAGATCTGGAATTGGATCGCGCAGGAGGTGCTTTATGCGGATGTGTGGATTGGGAGGAGGGAGCGGAGGGCGTTGGCGGAGAGGTTGTGTGGGGATGGAGGAGGAGGGGGCACGACGGCGTTGGTTGAGGTTGAGGTTAGCTCTGGGCAGAAATAGAAAAAGACGTTGGCGGAAGGAGGAGGAAAATAGGAAAACATCCGACGGAGGAAGTGGCTGGATGTCCTCACGAGGGGACGGAAGCGCGCACAAACGATCCACACGCACGGAGGAGTGACGACGACGACAGTAACCCGGGCGTTGTCGCGCAAGCCGTCCGTAGACCACTCCTGTTCGTCGCCCAACAATGTAGGCCGTTTCGGGTCCGCGTCGAAATCCGCGTCGAGACGCGTGCGATAGAAAAGTGTTCTCCGCATGATATGTTGTTGATCTTGCAGTATTGTCCGAATTTGGAGGTGTATGAAGATTATAGGAGCGTGAGGAGGCCGATGCATCCCCTTGCGTTGAGTGTTTCCCCTATTGTGCCCTTTTCGATGGAGGGCACGAAGGGTCAGACGATGACGATGACAGCGACGGCTTCTTCGGGATTGTATGGCTCAGCGACGACGGTCAGTTCTTCGCAAGGCCTCCTCACCCCCGATGCGCTCCTCCACACTCTGCTATCCCGCCCGTTGAAGAAACTCAGTTGGACAAATTACGATTACGACGCTACGGATTTCGAGGCGGGCGTGGCGTTCTATGAAGATATTGTTGGGCCGAGGTTGGCGGGCCTCGCGGGTTCGCAGTTGGAGTTTTTGGAGATTCGTTGAGTGCATTGGGGGTGCACGGGTTTGGTGGGGCGGGTGCTGTGGTTGGTGCTGCTGCGGGTGGCAGGGCGGGGAGGAGACAGATGCCGATGAGTGTTGATATATGATAGCGGGCTGAATGCGAGTCTGTTGACGCATTTGTCTGCTGATCTCGTTGGGTCGTCGTCGTGGTCGTCTCCTTCATCATCACCCGCCGTCTCCGAATCCATCGACGGATTCACATATACCCTCCTCCTCCCCGCTCTGCGCTCGCTGAAAGTAACCCTGGACAACGCGACGTTCACCGTGCTTTCCACTTGGGACATGCCCAGGCTCACGCACCTCTCGGTGCTCTCTGCCGATTTTGGGTACTCTGGCAGTGGGTTCAGGAGGTTCTTCGAAGTGCATGGGGAAAAAATCGTGCAGCTTGAATTGGGCCATTCGAGTGGGGATATCGAAGAGGCTTGGTTGACTGCTCGTCCGCCTCCCGCTTCTCATCTGCATAACACACAAAGCCCCCAAGGATCAACCAACGTCCCGCTCAACGCATGGTATCCGAACCTGAAAGAATTCATTTGCAGCGCAGACGCCGAGTGGAACTGGCAGTCCCCTGATTGGATCGCTCCGCATGTGCTGTTGCCCACCCATCCCGGGCTGGTATTTATTGGGGTGAGGGACATGGAGAAGAGGCTGCTTGCAGATGCGGATGATGCGGCGAGGAGACGCAGGGGGGATGTCGGCGTGCTTGGTGTGCATGGTCAGCATCATGGGCAAGACGAAGACCCGTACTTTATGCTCCTCGAGCAGTTCGGGAGCTTGTTGAGGAAAGACGCGTTCCCTTCCTTGCGATACGTGCGTGATATGAGCTGGGAGAGCGATATTTATAGACGCACGGGCAGGATGGCAGCTGCTAGCTGTTCGCCGTCGGAGTCTGCGACGAGCTTGGATGTTTCTCCTCCTGCTTCTTCTTTGCCATTGTGATCATCATCCCCTGCAGCTGGATCGGGATTCCCCTGGTGGTCCTCCTCATTGCATGCCCCCACCAACACCCGTCTCCGCTTCCCCTCCTTCCCGCTCTCCAAACCGTCCCAAACATTCCAACAAACCCAAGCTCAAGCCCTCCTCGCCGCCGCCGACGCCTCAGAAGCCCGCGCGAACGGCACCAAAGTGCTCAAGTTCTGGAGTACAGTTCTGCGCCGATGCAGGGAGCGAGGAGTGTGGTTGGAGGATTGTAGAGGTGTTAATGTGACGATGGGGGATTTCAGGAGGGCTGGGTTGGGAATGTAAAATGCACCTGTCTTTACTGTTCCTCGCTTTCGTGGGTGATTGCAATGTGTTTCTTTTTCTTCTCTTTTCTTTTGTGGGTTGCTTGCTTGGCTTCGTATGGACCGTTCCTTTTCCTCCTCGTCTCTTTTCCCTCGTGTTTGAGGTTCCTTATCCAAAACTTGCTTCATGTTTATGACGGCGGACTTCTTTTTTCTCTCCACTACACGAATTCCTCTTTTTTCTTCTTTTTTTTTCTTCGTATCTTTCCGTTCTCTCTTCATTCATTCATGCTCACGACCAAACCAACCCAAACCTTATTTTATTCTTTTTCTATCTTCCAACATACCCTACTGTACGGTATTATCATGTCATTTTCCATCCATCCTTTTATCCATCTTCTATCCATTCATCGACTACGCTATTACTACCCATTGCATTGCATTGCCTTATATTATTCCATTGTTGCCTTTGTCTCCAGTATACGACCTATCACGATGCGGTTTACCAACCTTGTCATACTGGCCCTCGACCGCCATCCCATCCAGAATCCGGATTGTATACATATATACCATGTTGTTGTTGTGTTGTTGTTGTTGTTCTGCTGTGTTCGCAAATTTCATATGCCTGTGTCTTTTTTCCTTGTCGTCCTCACGAATTGATATGGTTTTTAATGTTGTCTACTATGAACATTAGATAGATAGAGGGTGGATTGTAGGATCATATGAACGTATATCCCATTAACATCCCAATTTATGTGTACGTTTGCTTGCTTGTCGGTTTTTCATGTTCGTGCATGAGGGATGTATCTGGGAACCCAGAAGGAGAAGGAGGAGAAAAAGAAGAAAGCGCAGCGCTTCCCCTTTAAGCGCTCAAGTTTCAATTTTCAATTCACTCGAGGCGCCGGTGCGCAAAGTGTGCTGATTGGTTAGTTTCAACGTCCGCGTCAATCCTACTTGCGACTCGAGCCGATTTTGGGAATATTATAGGTATACGTATGAGATTAGAATGGAAGAAGGAAGGCAAACAAGTGGTTTTATGATATATACATATAGTGGTATTTAGGTCTTTATACGTGCTCAGGACGTACTAATCGGTGACAGGTATTCAAATCTACTCGGCGCCCGTATTACGTCCTCTGATTCATCTGAGCGTCTGTGTTCTCCCTAACATGGCGAGCTGTCGAGTTGTGGATTCGGAAAAGTCAGAAATATCCTGCAAGAAATGAATTGCATTGATAGTGGGATTCTACAATAACGGCGATAGATACCAATCTACTCTGCAGGGTCAAAGCAGGAGTGCGTCTCATCCATTGGTGAGGACTGCATAATACATATGTACTCACTGTGAGAGTATCTTAGAAAATTGCTAATGACATTCAAATCAGAAGTCTCGACGGAGAGGGGGATCCAAGTCATATCCTTGGATGTAAGGCTGCCAGACAAATAATTTTAACGTTGGGAAAAACGCATGTAAAATTAGTTTTAGTGGCTGAGTTCCGTAGGAAGCTGTGTTTAATCATTAATTTACTGTCCTTTACCTCACAGAAGACATGATGCATACAAGTATGCATGTTGTTCGTAAATGCGCACTATGATCTGGGCTATGCAACTAAATATACATTTTGGAGGCATAATGAGGGTACAGACCTACACACACATTCCCCACCTGTTCGTAAACGTGGTCTAGGTTATGCAGCTAAATCTGGATTCTGGGCCATGCGTATATACGTCCGATACATGTTTCCTACCTTGTATTCTTCACATTCATTTACATTCCATCTCCCACATATACAGTCTTCCTTGCTCTTGTCCAGGCTCGTACTCTTTTCATGGGCGAAAACCGACCCGCGGTATCATTTTTTGGGGGAGCGCAGGGCGTTACTGTCAATGGAGGAACATTCGGTCATATATACACCGGCGGAAAGAGTGAGCAAGAGTATTCAGTATTTTCTGCAGCTTCTAAGTGCATATTTCAACGTTAGATGGATATGATAGACTTTTGGAGGTTGTGGCGCCCAACGCCCTTCATAATTCGGGCCACACCTTCGACCCACCGAAATGCCATCCGGGAACACGTGTGGCGGTCATAGATGCAATCTTGGGCTGGCTTGCAGGAGTGCACGAAGATACTCGTGAAAAGGGCGTTAGCTGGCTCACTGGATCCGCCGGTTCTGGGAAATCCGCCATCGGGAGGAGCATCTGCGAGCGCTGTATGGAGGAAGGAACCTTGCTTGCCAGTTTCTTTTTCGGTTCGAGTGATAGCACAAGGAATCATTCCAAGTCTCTTGTTTCGACAATCGCCTACCAGCTTTGCGTTATCCATCCCACTATACGTCCCGCGGTGTCCAATTACATCGACAAAGATCCACACATTTTCACCAAATCCTTAGAAGCGCAATTCATATCGCTTGTAATGGAGCCCTTATTGACGTTCTACGCCAACGAGCCTCAGAAGGTCCCTCGTGTCATAGTTATAGATGGTCTGGACGAGTGCGTAGGTCAATCCAGCCAGCGCAATATTTTGGAGACCATCAGGCGTCTCATAAAATCCTACTCCCCGTGCCCCATTCGATTCCTCGTCTGCAGTCGTCCGGAAAGCAACATCAAAAATATCATTCATGGAGTACAGATGGCTCCCGCCGTCTTCACTATACACCTGGACGACGATTGCGATTCTAACCAGGACATTGAAAACTATCTGCGCGATAATTTCAAGGAGATCCGCGAGGGCCATGTTCACAAGCATTCAATACCTGAAGGCTGGCCCGGAGAAGACAACGTCGAACAACTCATCGACAAGGCATCAGGCCAATTTATCTATGTTTCGACTGTAATCGATTTCGTGAAGTCTCCGCGTCATAGACCTGATGCACGACTCAAGATAGTCCTCGGCCTTCGACCACCGCAAAAAGATCTTCCGTTTGCCCAACTGGATGCGCTCTATATGCGCATACTTAATCAGACAGAGGACCCATCTCTGACCGTCAAGATGTTGGGCTATGTCGCTATAAACAACGGCATTCCCACTCCTGTGCTCGAGGCGTACCTTGGCTTACAAGGTGCGGATGTGGAAAGTATAATTTCCGATCTCTCAAGTGTTGTGTCCATGGAACAGGAGGAAAATGAAACATTTTGTTGTGTGTCCATCCTCCACAAGTCCCTTGCAGACTTTCTTTTCGATCCGTCTCGATCACAAACGCTCTATTATATGAGCTTGGCCGACACGAGAGTATCACATTTTCTTCGTTCAGTTGAAATATTCTCAGGTGAGTCATTATCTGACACATCTAAACGTCACTGATCTTTCAACTCCTAAGGTCAAGGTCGAGGTTGTCAATTCAAGGGGATACAATGGGATTTTCCGCCTCCAATAAGTGGTAGTAATGACCTCATCCAGGCGATTCCTGACTGTAGTTTGGCCATCCAAGCGGCGTTCCTCGATTCCTTCGCACAGTTCCCAATGGAATCTTTTTGCCAAAATCTTTTTTCCAGCCATTTGTTTGATTGCCCTGACTCCCTTTTTGCCGAGGGATTATTCAGTCTACTCGCAAAATTCGTGGGTTTTCGTCTTTTTACTAAATCGGCAAGCCACTTACTGCTAAAGAATGCTAGAAAAAAGACCATCACCGACTTGAAGCCGTTTTTGATCTATATATCAGGATTCTTTTCAAGTGCACAGTATGGTATCTTGGTACAAAAGAGGGACTTGACGCCCTTTACAAAAATTTCGCGTTCGTCAAGGCTTATATCAAGCCAAACACCCACTCTAACGACGACGATTGGGGTGAAAAAAAAATCAGGTTCCTGCGCAAAACCCTGTTCGCGTCGGCCGATTTTGACACAACATACCACTTGCTATCCGAGGGTGGTTTGGACAAGTTTCTCACCGTTTCTGAACGATCACGCATAGTCTCTAGAGCAGTACTATGCTGTCTCAAACAGCTCTGTGATGTAGACCGTACTGCTGCGTTCGAAGCGAAGACACATCTCAAGCTCGAATGTATGGACAGGCGGACAAGAAAAAATCATCCCTGGAAATGGCATATGCGTACCTCGTTCCAGAATATCTACAAAACCGAAGAGAGATTTATTTTCTTGTACCGTTTTAAACTAATTTATTTTTCCACCTATACAAAAATCCAGAAAATGTTTATCGGGGATTTGAAATGGGTGTCAATTTTTTCCTTGGCGTTATTTGGCTGTACTCGGTCACCGCCCGATCCTTCCCGAGTAGATTACTGTGGTCACTATATTGCTTATCTGGAATATCTCCCCCAAATTCTCCCTATGGCAGGACGAGATCCGGAACTTATCGAATTTTGCAAGAAGTCCTTTGCACCCATGTCTATGATATTCCCAACTCGTAGCCGGAAGGCGCGCCGAGCAATAGACGCATACCTGAAGAGAATGGGCGCGGAGGCTGATATAGCAGGTTTGAGTTTCAATACATTTGATCATTTGTGATCTTATGACTAATATTTATCGAACGAAATACCAGGGCAAGAGAAAAGTGAGGGAAGTATTAGTACCATAGCAGAATTAAATACAGGAGTTGCGATGATATCAGGTGTGGACGTTCGAATGCTCCAGTTGCAATAGTCTGGATACTAACATTCGTCCCCAAGGTCCATCAGAGCCAGGAACGGGAGCAGGGTACCAGGAAGAATGCGCACAAACAAAGCCGATAGTTGCGACGATAGAAGGTACGGCTGAAATGAATCATGTGTGATATTTCAACTAATACTTGTTAAAAGAAACACCAGAGACAGACAGAACAGAATCTGAGGAATGTACCCCAGAAACGCAGCGGGACGTGGAAATTATTGCAGGTATGTGTAAGATAGATTGTTTGCCCTTCTTCAACTAAAATTCGTCGAAAGAATCATCAGGGCAAGAACAAACGGAATTTCAGACTACGCAGACGAACCAGGCAGTCGAGACAATCGGAGGTACGAATTTGAATGAATTATTATTGATAATGCACGCATAACTAACATTTGTGAGAAGAACCAACTACGCAAAAAGAGAAAAAGAAAAAATCCAAACGGACGGGGATTGCTTCATTGATACGAAAGTTACGCACTCGCCTTTGAACGTAAGATAGAAAACACTAGTACTATTAGTATGAAAAGAATGGAATTCGTTTACAACCAAGAGAAAAATGAGAGAGAAAAAGTTAGAGGCGATCAGAAAAAGCGAACTGGATGGGTGGAGATAAATAAAAGCATCCGAGGAAAGGACAGCACATAATTCGCGGAAACAGCACTCGATGACCTCTCCTTGCTTTGTGTTCGAAAAATGCAGAGTTTAATGCAGAGCACCCTGGTCCTTGAGACCACCTGAGCAGCGGAAGCGTCAGCAAAGGACTCCGACCTTGAGTTTATAACGCATGCTTTACCTTCGGGACCTCCCATAAAAACACCTCGAGTCGCCTGCATTCATAGTTAGGGTTGTTGTGGCTGTGCTGTGCTGGAAATCGACGTTGGCAAAGCAGCTACATTCCTATTCGCACATGTTCAGCCTCATCATGTTCTTCCCAGGAAGGTACCGCCGGTTACCTCTATCCTCAGGCCGCCTCAGGTACAGCTGTCGAGTTTGTTAAAGATGAGGTGTCGGACATGTTGAGAATAGACCGAACGATCGTCGGAGGAGGATCGGTGCGGTCCTTGACATCTTGAGCAAAGAAAGCGAAAGTGGTCAGCTTGACCTGTGAGGATGCGCAAGGAAAGGAAAAAAATGATGTAACGAAAAGCACAAAGCGTACTATTTGTTTAAGAACTTCACAACGTCCTGAAAAAACGAGGTCCTGAAAGACAAAAATTCACAGCTGCTGAGTCGAGGTGAAGTAAGAGCCACGAATGCACGCAAAAATAGAAATTAAAATAAAATAAAGAGACATACCACAACGATCACTTCTCGAATTACTCGAGACTACGAATGCCACCACGATACAGTAGACGCTCCAGCCTTGATGCACTCAGCAGTACCAAATCATACATGCTCTTATGAAGGCCCTGGACCAGCCAGAACACTAGCTTGCATCTGACTTTTTTCCTGGGTGTTCGTCGTTTGCCCGTGGGTGATTGTGGAATGTGGCTGTGCCAGTATCGGAGTCGATGCTAACATTCACTTTGCTACTGAGCTGTGGACCAACGACGCGCGGCGTGTCAATAGTTTTTATTAGAAGGGCTGCCGCTGAAGTAGGTGCTGCTCCTGTGAGTCTTTTGGATCTGACAACAGTCCTCATACGACCGACCCATGATGGATGGCTGGCATTGGCTGCTGGAATATAAAGAGAAATGAGTAGGTTAGTTCAATGTCGGAGAAGCGTGCAGACATGCGAACGGTGCGTGTGCGTGTAATGAAACTAGCAAGAACGCGAGGATATCCTGGAGAGCAGGCAATCTATCGAAGAAATACGCAAGAAAATGGAAAAAATAAAATAAAAAGGAATACATACTACATCGACCTCGTCGAAGTTCTATCTTGCTGCAACGACGAGGAAAGCAAACGACCTCTAATCGCGTTCGTTATCTGGAGCTCTGCCTTCGAATCGTACGCAGTCGAGGGAGGCATAGACTCCGGGGTTGGTGGCGATGATGGGGGGATCTGGGCTAGACTGTACCTACCCCCATTTTTCGGCGACAATCCGTACACATGATGTTGGTGGTAATGGCAATGGCAATGGTCAAACGAGGTGAAAAAGATGAGATTAGATGGGGAATGGACATCTGTTCCGCCACGGAGAACATCAGTTATTGGTGTAATGCGCATATAAAAACCTGGCTCACCGGCACCCCTCAATCTCATCAACATACGTGCTAACTAGACGTCGTATGTGAATGTGCCCTTATGAACGACCGCATGGACAGACGACGCAAGTACATCATCCGTCTTCTACCTAATCAGCCGTCGGGAGAGTCTTCGAGAAGGTATAGTCATGATTGGTATTTGAACATTCACGCCGACGCACAGGAGAAAGAATGCATGGATCGATGCCTTCTAACGCTCGTCGTTGATGGAGTAGGTGACGCTGTGAGAAAAGTCCGGGGACGCATCATTGAAATATCATGAATGCTCTGGAATTTGTCGTTCGAAATCGAGAGTACCCGCAAAGTGCCAACATCCAAGTCGAGCCTACGACCATGCCTGGAGTGAGAGTGTATAGGTGGACGGAAGGCATGGGATAGGATCAGCAGCATGATTGTTGCAACGTTGAGTGGTTGAGCGCCAAGCTTGAACGCCGCTGACAGTCGACCGAAAGTGCGGTAATCAACTCGCCTCGCTTTATGTTCGATCAATAAACGGAGGTGATGAGCAACAGAGAAAACACATACGTCTGCGTGTTCCAGATATTAACCGCACTCCAACTCTGCAGGCTGGTTGCCGAGTGCAGGTGGAGAGTTTGAAAGTTCGAGCGTGTAAGCTAAATTGGGATGGTTGTTACCGGTTCGTTTTTCGTTTTTCGAGGAGAGGAGGTTGGGTTGGGTCCTAGGAGGAGAGGAATAAGTTAGTTGAAGGGAAGATTGGCGAAAGAAAAAGGGGATGAAGAATGGATGGGAATGTTGTTAATATAGAAAAGGAGAAGCAAGCTCTATGGGTGGAAGAAATAGATGGATGATATCGATGAGGTAGAAAATGAGTGACTGAGTGAGAAGGGGAAAGAAGAAAATGAAGATGGGATAAGAAAGGAACGTACCACGGCAACCTCTTCACAAATTTCCGTATCCTACCCCCTTCCTATTTCTTCAGGACCTCCCATCCGCGTCAACCCGCCCCGCAGGAACGAAGGCGTCTTACACCAACGTAGCGAACATGTCCTTTCTTCTGTGCTCGCGTCGTTGCTTTATCTGCTCTCGATATCTTGCACTCTGAATCAGAGCCAAAGTTTATTGCAAGTCGAGGTAGTGGCGGGGTATGATGACACGACCTCGTCCTAGTTCGTATAGCAAAGCTAGTGGATCGATCACGGTCGTTGTTGCATAGAGTGGGCTGTATCTCTTCGACCATGTCGATGGCGTCCATATTGGTCATGATGGCGATGATGAAATGGATGGAAAGGGACGGCTGCCAATCCAAAGGGCTGCTTATGTTTTACGGACGCATAGTTAGGCAGACACATTCATTTGTTGGCAGGAGAGATAAGTGGCGATAGGCATTGGTAAAGAACAGATGAAAAGCATGAGAAGGTCACAGGAGAGCGACGGAGAATGGGATGGAAAAGCAGAAGAGTCGGTGAGAGGTGCCGGTGAGATCTTGAGATCTAAGAGACGCACGGCGAGGAGAAAAAATAATAAATCGATGTTGCGGTACTCGGAACGGGTGCCGTGTCCAAATAACGCGTCAACAACGCCATGCACCCCATTCGGATCAACGACGACGGCCTGCTCACCACCAATGCACTCCTCCATACGCTGAAAAAACTCAGTTGGACAAATTATGACTACGGCGCTATGGATTCCGACGTGAATATAGGGGGGACGAGTCTGCGTCTGGTCCACGTCTGCGGTGGAGGGTGAGACAGGCGATGCTGTTGCCAACGACGAGGACGACGAGGAAGCTAAAGAAGACCCAACAAGATCAGTAGACGGCAACAGATTTGCATTCAACCGACCGTCCACTCTCATCGGACTCACACTCAGGAGAAGATCGTGTAGCTTGAGCTTGGGCATTCGAGTGGGGATATTGAGGAGGCTTGGTTTACTGCTCGGCCAGCTCCTCTCCCAGCTCCTCTCCATCATCATAACGCTCCTCATCACAATAACACAAAGTCCCTCAGGAACGACCAACGTCCCGCTCAACGCATGGTTTCTGAACGTGAAAGTGTTCATCTGCAGTGCGGACGCCGAGTGGAACTGGCAGTCCCCGGATTGGATCGCTCCGCGTGTGTTATTGCCTACGCATCCCGGGCTGGTATTCATCGGCGTGAGGGATATAGAGAAGAGGTTGCTTGCCGATGCGGGTGATGCGGCGAGGAGACGCAGGGGGATGCTGGTGTCTATGCTAACACCCATGCTCAAGGTGACGAAGAAGACCCGTACTGCCCCTCGAGCAGTTCGGGAGCTTGTTGAGGAACAACGCGTTCCCTTCCCTGCGATACGTGCACGATATGAGCTGGGAGAGCGATATTTATAGACGCACAGGACGGATGGAAGCTGCTAGCTGTTCGCCGTCGAAGTCTGCGACGAGCTTGGATGTTTCTCTTTCTCCTCCTCCTTTGCCGTCCCCTGCAGCGCGATCGGGATGGCGATTCTCTTGGTGGTCTTCCTCATCGCATGCCTCTACCTCCAACACCCGTCTCCGCTTCCCCTCCTTCCCGCTCTCCTTCAAACCCTCACAAACATCGCAACAAACGTGCGCAAACGCAAACGCAAGCCCAAGCCCTCCTCCTCGCCGCCGCCGACGCCGCCGAAGTCCGCGCGAACGGCACTAAAATGCTCAAGTTCTGGAGTACAGTGCTGCGCTGGTGCATGGAGCGAGGGGTGTGGTTGGAGGATTGTAGGGGTGTCAATGTGACGATGGGGGATTTGAAGAGGGCTGGGTTGGGGGTGTGAAATGCGGCTGTCTTTCCTGCGCTGTGTTTCATTTCATTTCATTTCATTTCATTTCGTTCCCTTTTTCTTTTTTAAGTTGCTTGCTTAGCTTCGTATGGACAGTTCCTCCTCGTCTCTTTTTTCTCGTGTTCGATGTTCCTTACCGGAATTTGCTTCATGTTCATGACGACGGACCTCTTTTTTTCTCCACTTTGACGAATTTCCTCTTCTTTTTTTCTTCCGTTTCCCTTCTTCCTATCTCTCTTCATTCATTCACTTATGCTCACGACAAACCCAAACCCAAATCATCTATTTTAGTATTTTTCTATCTTCTATCATACCCTACTGTACCGTATTGACATGACATGTCATGTCATGTCATTCTTCTATCCACCCTTCTATCCTTCTATCTGCTCATCGCTCGTCTATCGACTACGTTATTACTACGCATTGCATCCGAGCATTGCATATTATTCCATGTTTGTTGCCTTGTTCTCTAGTATACGACTACGACATCACGATGACGAACATGAACGGTTCGGTTTGCCAACCTTGCCATTCTGGCTCTCGACCGCCATCCCATCCGGAATCCGAATTTTATACATATATAGTCATTGTTGTGCTGTTATTCTGTTGTTCTGTTGTGTTCCGTGAATTCCATGTGCCTGTTTATCTTTTTTGGATTTCCTTGTCCTCCTTACGAATTGATATGATCTTGTGTTGGCCAGTATGAATGTTAGATAGATAGGTAGATAGCGAGTGAGTGGATTGTAGGATCGTAGTATATATATCCCGTTATCATCCCAATTTATGTGTACGTTTGCTTGCTTGTCAATTCTCATGTTTATGAATTCCGAATGTATCCAGAAACCCAGAAGAAAGCGCAGTGCTTGCAAGGCGAGCTGGGTGGGTGGACGGCTAGTATATACGGTACAAAGTACTTGTCATCGGTTTGTGCAATGGGGATGAACGGGTATGATGCGCGACTATATTATTGGCTCCAGTGAAGTAATTTTTCCCTTTAAGCGCCCAAGTTTCAATTTTCAATTTACTCGAACCGCCGGTGCTTAAATTGTGCTGATTGGTTAGTTCATCGTCCGCATCGATCCTACCTGCCACTCAAGTCGATTTGGGAATACTACAGGCATATGTATGCCTGGGGATGAGATCCGAATGGAAGAGAGAAGGTAAAGAGGTGGTTTTACGATATGTACATGTGGTGATATTCTGATGGTGTACCGTATTATCATCCCATGTCGTTCTTCTATCCGTTGTTCTATCCGTCCAAATATTTTCCATATACATATTCGTTTGTGTCTCATTGTGTCTCATACCGTCGCTTCGGACTTGAATATGACGCCCCGTATCGTCAGTCCTTTGTTTTATTATGCTTTATTTATGAAGGAAAGATCCCCAGAATGTATAACTCCCACCCCAGCAGATAATGAGTGTGATGTTCATACTAGAGGCCGTCCTATACTGTGGCTCTGTCTGTCCTCCCAGAATATACCACGTATGCAAATACCCATGCTGCTCGGGCGAATAAGATTGCCGTACTATTACCACGGGCTCGGCTATGCAGCCAAATATAGTGTCACGAAGAATACATATACGTTCGCAGATGCCACCCACTCAGGTTTCTTCTCTGCCATCTTTCTCTCTCTGATACAGATTTCGACGATTTCGACGATATTTCATGTCAGGATCATTCTTCCCAGAATCGCAAGCCATTATCAATGGTGGTACGTTCAGCATTCAAAACTCTCATTTTCACAGTGGATCCAAGGGTACGCTACAGTATCTTGTCTTATTTTAAATTAAAAATCTTAGTCCGCCAGATGGATATGATAGGCTTCTGGAGGTTGTGACGCCCAACGCTCTTCATAATTCGGGTCACACCTTTGACCCACCGAAGTGCCATCCGGGAACACGTGTGGCGCTCATACAGGCAATCGTAGACTGGCTTGCAGGAGCAGACGAAGATACCCGTGAAAAGGGTGTCAACTGGCTTACTGGAGCCGCAGGCGCTGGGAAATCTGCCATCGGGAGGAGCATCTGCGAGCGCTGTGCGCAGGAAGGAACGCTTCTCGCCAGTTTCTTTTTCAGTTCGAGTGATAGCACAAGGAATCATTCCAAGTCTCTTGTTTCGACAATCGCCTACCAGATTTGTGGTATTCATCCCACTATACGTACCGCTCTGTCCAACTATATTGCCTACGACCCCCTTATTTTCACCAAGTCACTGCGAACGCAGTTCGTATCGCTTGTCATGGACCCGTTAAAGGTGTTCTATGCTACGGGTGTCCGTCGTCTTATAGTTATAGATGGATTAGACGAATGCGTAGATCAATCCAGCCAGCGCGATATTTTGGAGACCATCGGGGATCTCATAAAATCCTACTCCCCATGCCCCGTTCGATTCCTCGTCTGCAGTCGTCCGGAAAACAACATCAAAAATTTCATTCATGGGGTACAGATGGCTCCCGCCGTCTTCACTATACACCTGGACAGCGATTACAATTCTTACCAGGATATTGAAAGATATCTGCGCCATAATTTCAAGGAGATCCACGAGGGCCATATTCACAAGCATTCAATACCTGAAGGCTGGCCCGGTGAAGACAACGTCGAACAACTCGTTGACAAGGCATCAGGCCAATTTATTTATGCTTCGACTGTAATCGATTTCGTGAAGTCTCCGCGTCATAGACCTGATGCACGACTCAAGATAGTCATCGGCCTTCGACCACCGCAAAAAGATCTTCCGTTTGCCCAACTGGATGCGCTCTATATGCGCGTACTTAATCAGACAGAGGACACATCTCTGACCGTCAAGATGTTGGGCTATGTCGCTTTAAATTCCCGGATTCCCACTCCTGTGCTCGAGGCGTACCTTGGATTACAAGATGGGGATTTGGAGGGTATAATCTCCGATCTCTCAAGTGTTGTGTCCGTGGGACAGTATAAACATGAAACATTTTGTCGCGTGTACATCCTCCACAAGTCCCTTGCAGACTTTCTTTTCGATCCGTCTCGATCACAAACGCTCTATTATATGAGCTTGGCCGACACGAGAGTATCACATTTTCTTCGTTCAGTTGAAATATTCTCAGGTGAATCATTATCCGACACATTTAAACGTCGCTGAATCCTGATCTTTCAACTTTTCTAAGGTCGAGGTTGTCAATTCAAAGGGAGCATTCTTCGCGGATTGCGTTCTCCGCATCCAATAGGTGGTAGTGATGACCTCATCCAGGCAATTCCTGACTGTAGTTTGGCCATCCAAGCAGAGTTTCTCGATTCCTTCGCGCAGTTCCCAATGGAATCTTTTTGCCAAGATCTTTTCTCCAGCCACTGCTTTGATTGCCCCGACTACCTTTTTGCTGAGGGATTAATCGATGTACTCGCAAATCTCGTGGGTTTTCGTCTTGTTACTAAATCGGCAAGGCACTTACTCCTAAAGAATGCTAGAAAAAACACCATCACCGACTTGAAGCCGTTTTTGATCTATATATCGGGATTCTTTTCAAGTGCACAGTATGGTATCTTGGTGCAAAATACGGGCCTAACAACCTTAAAGAGAATTTCGTGATTGTCAAGGCTTATATCAAGGTAGAGGTCAACTTCTACGAGGATTGGGATGAAAAAAAAATCAATTTCCTGCGCGTAACCCTGATCCCGTTCGCCTATTCTGAAACAACATATGACTTGCTATACCGGGATGGTTTCCAAAAGTTTCTCACCATTTCTGAACGATCACGCATAGTCTCCAGAGCAGTATTATACTGTCTCAAACAGCTCTGCGATGTAGACCGTACTACGGCGTTCGCAGTGAAGAGACATCTCAAGCTCGGACGCATGGACAGGCAGACAAGATATAATCATCCCTGGAAATGGCATTTGCGCACCTCGTTCTACAATATCCACAAAAATGAAGAGAGACTTGTTTTCTTATGCGGTTATGAACGAACTTATTTTTCCACCTATACAAAACTCGAGACTCGAACGTGGATCGGGTGTTTGACAGGGGTGTCAATCCTTTCCTCGGCGTCATTTGACTGGGCTCAGTCACAGCCCTATCCTCTCGGAGTAAAATACTGCGGTCACTATATTGCTTATCTGGAATATCTCCCCAAAATTCTCCCAATTGCAGGACGAGATCTGGAACTTATCGAATTTTGCAAGAAGTCCTTTGCACCCATGTCTATGATGTTCCCAACTCTTAGCCGAAGGGCGCGCCGAGCAATAGATACATACCTGGAGAGAATGGGAGTAGAGGCTGATATAGCAGGTTTGAGTTTCGATACATTTGATCATTTGTGATTATATGACTAATATTTATCGAACGAAATATCAGGACAAGAGGAAAGTGAGGAAAGTACTAGTACCATAGCGGAGTTAAATACAGGAGTTGGGATGATATCAGGTGTGGACGCTCGAACGCTCCAGTTGCAATAGCATGGATACTAACGTTCGTCCCAAGGTCCATCGAGGCCAGGAACGGGAGCAGGGTACCAGGAAGAACGCACACAAACAAAGCAGATAGTTACGACGATAGAAGGTACGAGTGAAATGAATCATGTGTGATATTTCAACTAATACTTGTTGAAAGAAACACCAGAGAAAGACAGAACAGAATCAGAGGATTGTACCCCGCAAACGCAGCGTGACGTGGAAATTATTGCAGGTAGGTCTAAGATAGATTGTTTGCTTTTCTTCAACTAATATTCGTCGAAAGAATCATCAGGCCAAGAGCAAACGGAATTTCAGATTACGCAGGCAACTCAGGCAGTCGAAATAATCGCAGGTACGAATTTAAATGAATTAATATTGATAATGTGCGGATAACTAACATTTGTGGGAAGAACCAACTACGCAAAAAGGGAAAAAGAAAAAAAGAAAAAATTCAACCAGACGGGGATTGCTTCATTGACACAAAGGTTACGCACTCGCCTTTGAACGTACGATAGAACAACCAGTACTATTAGTATGGAATAATAGTTTTTTTTTGTGACCGAGAGAAAAATGCGAAAAGAAAGTTAGACATGATGAAAAACAACGAACACGAGGGCAGGATAGAGAGAATAAAACAAAGGAATCCGAGGAAAGGACAGCACATAAGTCGTAGAGAAAGTATCCGATGACCTCCCCTTTCTTCTTGCTTCCTTCGTGTTCTTACAATGCAGAATTTAGTCTAGACCACCCTGGTCCTTGAGGCCACCTGAGCTGTGGAAGCATCAGCAAAAGACGACCATGACTTTATAACACCGACTTCACCTTCAGGACCTCTTAGAAACGCTTTGAATCCTACTTTCGCCGGCGTTTGTATTCGGGTGTTGTTGTGGCTGTGCTGTGCTGAATATTGACGTTGTTTCCAATTCGACATCGGCCAAGCAACTATGTTCCCATTCGTACATATCCAGCTTCACCATAATCCTCCAAGTAAAGTACTTCAGCTGGCCCTTGTCCTATAGCCGCGTCGGGTACCGACCCAGGACGTTATTATCCAGCTATTGGGTTTGTTGAAGATGAGGTGTCGAATATGTTGAGAATAGACCGAACGATTGACGAGGGAGGATCGGTGCGGTCCTTGACATCCCGAGGAAAGAAAATGAAAGTGGTCAGCTTGGCGTGTGAGGATGCGCAAGGAAAGGAAAGAAATGATGTAACGAAAGCAGAAAGCGTACTATTTGTTTAAGAGGAAAGGCTTCACAACGTCCTAAAAAAACGAGGTCCTGGAAGACAAAAATTCACACCTCCTGAGTCGAGGTGATGTAAGAGCCACGAATGCAAGCAAAAATAGAAATAAAAATAAAATAAAGAGACATACCACGACGATCTGTTCTCGAATTACTCGAAACTATGAATGCTATCACCATACAATAGACGCTCCAGCCTTGATGCGTCCAGCAGTAGAAAATCTTACATGCTCTTGTGAAGGCCATGGGACCAGCCAGAACACTAGCTTGCATCTGACTTTCTTTTTGGGTGTTCGTCGTTTGCCCGTGGATCATTGTGGAATGTGGCTGTGCCAGTATCGGAGTTGATGCTAACATTCTCTTCGCTACTGAGCTGTGGACCAACGACGCGCGACATGTCAGAAATTTTTATCGGAAGGACTGATGCCAAAGTAGGTGCTGTTCCTATGAGTCTTTTGGATTTGACGATAGTCCTCATACGACCGACCCACGATGGATGGATGGCATTGGCTGCTTATAATGGAGGATTACTAGTTCAACAAGATTTCATATATGCGGAGAAGGTTCTCGTTAAGTTTGTTGGAAGAAGCTGCCATCGGAATATAAAGAAAAATGAATAGGTTAGTTCGACGTCAGAAGAGCGGACAGACACGGGAACGGTGCGTGTGCGTGCAATGAAAATAGCAAGAACGTGAAGACATCCTGGACAACAGAGAATCTATCGTCGAGTGTCGAAAAACTATGCAAGAAAATGAAAAAAAAATCGAAAGAGGATACATACCACGTCGACCACCGCGAATGTTTACGTTGCTGCAACGACGAGGAAAGCAGACGCGCTTGATTCGCCGTTATTTGGAGCTCTGCCTTCGAATCACATACAGTTGAAGAATGTATGGGTTCCGGGGTTGATGGCGACGATGGGGGCATTTGGGGTAGACTGTACCTACACCCATTTTTCGGCGACAGTCCGTACAAATGATGCCGGTGGTAACGGGAATGGGAATGGTCGAGCGAGGTGAAAGTGATGAAATTAGATGGGGAAGGACGTCTGTTGGGCAAGAGAAGATCAGTTATTGGTGTAATGCGCATATAACAGCCTGGCTCACCGGCACCCCCTCAATGTCACCAACGTACGTGCTAACTAGAGGCCGTATGCAAATGTGCCCTTATGAACGACCACATGGACAGACGATGCATGTGCATCATCCATCTTCCACCTAATCACCCGTCGGGAGTCCTCAAAGATTGGATATTTGAACAGCCGCAACGATGCACGGGAGAACGAATGCATAGATCGGTGCCTTCTAACGCTCGTCGTTGATATTTCGAATAGATGACGCTGCGAGCAAAGTTCGGGCAGGCATCATTAGAATATCACGAATGCTCAGGAATTTGGCGTTCGAAATCGAGAGTACCCGCAAAACGCCAACGTCCAAGTTGCGTTGAGCCCCATGACTATGATTGGAGGAGAGTGTATAGGTGGAGGGAAGGAATGGGATGGGATCTTGAGCGCTGAGTGGTTGAGGGCCGCTGACAGTTCACTGAGAGTGCGGGGTAATTAGCTCAGCCTCGCTTTATGTTTGATCAATAAAGGTAAAGGGAGGCGATGATAATAACACCAACGTACGTCTGTGTATTCCAGATAATAACCGCACACCAAATCTGTATGCTGCAAGTAACCCCTCTCGCGACTCATCTCAAGAGGCTGATCGATCACGTCGTCGGTGCCTCTTTGTCGTCCTCAAATCGTTGGTCCATACTAGTAAGCGTCGAGGTTCAAACGTATCGTTCAGAAAAGAAGCGATCGAATCACAGGCTTGATTTGTGGCTGATCCGAAATGTGTGCCGAAGTTCGTGGGAACTCGGCACGTCACACCAATTGAGAATAAAGCATTTCGAGTGAACATTGCATAAAAACTCGCAGTGAACAAATATCCACGAACTATTCACACATGTAAATGTCAAATTTGATTCCTATAAAACGTAAAAATCAGTTATAGGAAAGTCATGTAAATAATGTTCTTTTTTCTGTGTCCGAACTTGCTTCCCGGGCTTGACCAACTCAGTCGATTGGACTCGAATGCAAACAACGACGGGTTCTCTCCATGATCACGACCGTGTCTGAGTTTATCTTCCTGTGACGATTTTTTTTCATAAAAACTGAAATTCGTTTACTTACCTTTGTTCCCCTAAATCGACTCCGACAAGCGTCCTAGCGACGACCGACATTGTGCGTAATCGTTAGGAATTTCTGTCCGGATCATGTTTTCCATAGGACCCTATTCGTTTGTAGTAGTACGTCTGAACTGAATAGATTTAGATTTATATCACAATCTCTGAAACTTGAAGCTTACTTTTTTTATGTTGCAGCGACAACGATGATGTGGAATCACTGTGCGGTGCAGTGCATATGAGGACGATAACTGTCATTGGATATACCCATTATGATATATTTACTCCTGGGCCGCAAGTCGTGGCGACAGTTTTGCAAGCGCCATCCCGCCTTGCGACAAGGAAAATATATCCATCAGGTAAATAAGGTATTAATCTGACCCTTACAGAAACTTTACTCGCCTGTTGTACCATATATGTCGACTCACGTCTATATTTATGCCTTATGTAGTGTAACATGGTGTGCCATGAGTGTAAAATGCAACGAGGAGGTTCGAGGGTCACGCATTAAGATGAAGGGAGACCCTGACGGCGTTATAAGGGAATAAAAGAGAGACCCGAAATTCGATCAATATAGTCAGACGATGACGGTGGCACACAGAGGTGAGAAGTAGGTTGGATGTGTGAGCGGATGGCTAGTCGATAATGAAGGTTTGACAAAGAGTTTTCGACGTTCGATTCGGCATCCCGAGAAACGAGTGTATTCGCCAAGGGACATTAAATACAGTAGTGTGTAGAGCAGGTGTGCTGGAAGGTTTCAAGTTATATACGCAGCGATGAAAAAAAAAAGGACCCAGTGGATAACCAAGTTGAACGCCACCGCCACTGACGTTGTTCAAAAGTTCTGGTGTCAATTCGGAATAAAAAGAGAACATGCTCATGTTTTTCCCTCGCGAGGCTGAGAATTAGCAGTATGATGAGCTTGTTCGATTGAAAGGGTTGCCATGGGCCAATGCTATATATGTGCGACTCTCGTCGATAAGGCCTAGGCCCAGACCTCAGTAAAAAGAATTCGCCGACTCGGTGGTGGTGTTTCTGGTTGATACGAGGCTTTGGTGAAGAGTTGGCGCGTAGAAGGCATCATGAAAGCAGGAGAAACTGGAGTCTAGCTTTCAGTCTAATCACGCAGACCCGTAGAGTGCCGTGGATAAAAGGAAAATTATCGATAGAGGGGGAGGAGTCAGGACGTGAACCAAGGTCGTCGAGTGCCACAAGTGTTGTTTGGAGATTTTCAAGGAAGGGGTGGAGTTCCTGTGACAAATAAAGCGTAGTAGAAACAAGAGATATCACATACACTCACCGATTGAAATGCAGCCATAGCAAGAAATTCACCCGAGTTCCATCCTCCCAAAGAATGGAGGTAGCGTAAGTACTATCCTGCTGGTATAGTGCAGAATTAAGACATTTACTGGACAGAGATACGAGAGACAGCATGAAGAGTAGTAGGAAGTGAGATGGTGAGAAACGGCAGCGGAAAAAAAATGAAATGATGCGGCGATGCTCGGATCGATCGGCACAAGGACCAGCGTCAAAATAACGCGTCAACAACGCGTCCGCATACCGAGTCCAACGAACATGAACATACGCGCCCACGTCATTTTTTCCAGTCGTCTTATCTTGCGTTATCAGCTCAACGAGCATGGATTATTTGTCCTCTACTGCAACTTGTTTCTCGAAGTCTTATGCAACGCTTGGTTAATGTTCTTTTTTCTTTCAAAAGGGACAAGGGTTACTTCTTTCGTTCTTGGTCCCTCGGTTGAGTGATCGAGAAGAGCATCTGCGAGCGCTGTGCGCAGGAAGGAACTTTTCTTGCCAGTTTCTTTTCCGGCGGTTTGCCCACACAAGTAACTTATAGCCATGATTTTATTTTATTTTTGTTACGAGAACATTATTCAGAAGCATACTCCATTTGTACTACATATCATTCTCATCTTGTTCCTTTTTTATCCTGCCAGTTGGCGTAAATTTGTCACCACTAACAAGACTTGCAACTTGTCCACTGAGCGAGTCAATTCTCGAGTCGATTAAGTCAAACCGTGAATTAAGTAAGTCAAATCGCGAGTCAAATGAATCAAGTCGCGTGTTGATTTGACTCCTCATTAACTCCAATTCAGCAATTAGTAGATCCAATGCAGGATTCGGAGAGGTAGAGTTCGTAGGTAGAGAAGGAAGGAAGGGGGCCGGTACTGTAGAATGAATGATATCATTATCATTGGCCTGCTCGTGCATCGGGGCAGCAGGCCGCTCCAAAGGAAGTGTTGCTTGGGCCACATTAGAAAGTGCCGAAGGACCTGCAACTGGCGTTGGATCCACAGTCGGTTCTGGTGTGCTGGAGGCATTTTCTTTGGCTTGTATACGCATATTTTCAACGTAGATCCTTGGTTTTCTCCCCGGAGGAACTGGCTTCGATCCAACATCATAAAGTGGAGGCTGTCCACCATGGAAAGGGTCGTGATATTCTAAGCTGCTAAAATTAATAAAATCATTATGCTGGAACTTGTGAACATTGGACGGGGTAGGAGTATTGATTGGGAGTTTTTTGAAGCGCTTGCAGTCATTTCCGAAAAAAGCCAACCCAAGTGATAGTGTCTCGGGGGTGCGGCAGAACGTGGCCTTGCTGCGCATACAAGCTACACAACTGGTATCCGTTGGGTGCCTATTGCTGGTAGGATTCCCGTCTAGGACCGACTCTACCCACAACACCAGATTTGGCATTCTGTTGGGGTTAACGAAGCAGTAGGGCAGCCCGTGAGTTTGGCAGTTAATGCACCGGTTGGCTTCGGTACGAGCAACCCATCCACTGGGGATTGGGTCGCCCGTTTTCCCGGCTGATCTGGCAACATTGGTAGCCTGGATCTGGGTAGATTGGGTTTCTGTAAATCCAGAGTTCTAGTTTAATATATATATATAATTAAATGAATAAAAGAGCTGAATATTGTCCTCACTTCTGCGAGTGATCGTTGAATACTTGGATTTTCGTCTAAAAATAAATTAGCAGTGTCACGAAATATAAAGAACGTCACAATTTACCTTGAAGACGACGCAGAAGTTGGGACGGGTGAAATAAAGAGCGCATCATTGTTGTTCTCTTCTTTGTCGGAGAGAATTGCATTTTCAGGCATGGAAAGAAATAGTTTTGCCTTCTTGAGAGGTGGGCCAAATAATTCCCAATATTCCTCCGAGTCCGAGTCTTCTGAGTGGGACGAAGATATTTGCTGAGAAGCGCGTTTCCGGCTACTCGTAATTAACACTTCATAGTTTAAAATAAGACTCGATTATCAGAACCGAATAGATATATAAATATAATATGCAGATCCTCACTAATTTCAGAAGGAGGACCAAGAGCACCGGAGAGAATGGTCGTAGGATGATGTCTGCAAGACCCGGATATATGATAGATGATGATGGTGGTTGAGGTTCATGGGAGACAGAAATTGATGGCAATAAACGAACGCGTAACGATGCCGAACACGAAAGGAATCACACGAACATGTGGAAAGTACAGTAGGTATGATTTGTTCGCGAAATACCATAGTAATTCAAGAAAACAATAATTAAACATGAATACGGATCTCGCGACCATGCCAACAAAGAAGGTGCAGGAGGAAGAGAACCGCCTACAAAAGCGATCAATTTGAATAAAAGTAAAAGTCGGGAGGAAAAAATCAACAAAGAAGTTCAGAAATACACTTTCTATGCCGGGGCCTCACGCGCACGAATGACAAAGGACGAACGTCAAGACGTCAATCTCCCATCCTTCTGTTTTCTGTCGCGTGTTCGCGATCGCGTTTAGATTTGAACGTTCAAGCTCGAGCTAGAGAGGCTCTGCCGGTACATAGAGCCGCTGCTTATAGGACGCAGTAGGCGGGAGTGATGAGCCTTCTTTTCGCAATAGCAGTCGTCGTGTCAACGTCGTCATCATCATCGTCGTCTGCAGCGGCGGCGTCCTTGAATCGATGCCAGTGAAGGTGCAGGAGTGTCTTCGGTCGAATCCTCAGATGACCCGACGCCAGCAAGGTTGGCTGCTCTCGTTGTTGTCGTCGTGCCCAAAGACGCAGCCTCCAGCCTAAATTCCCCTCGCACTCTTCCTACGCGCCTTCCGATTATCGGTTCCTGCTTTCATCACCGGCGAACACACGCGGTACCCCCGAGCACGTTCATACCACTTCAACCTGCTGCACCCTCCCAAGAGATATTCGTACAGGTCACATATCCATCACCCCTTGCCGGAGCAGGTCCTGATCCTTGATCCACTAGCGACCAACCGGGTCTTCGGGTGATGTGGCTGAAGCTACGCATGCAGCTGGTACGTCAAAGGTCGATGAGTGGTTCGAATAGTGACTGGACCTGCGGAAGATGGTGTCGAATGAGGAGGGCTTGGGGCTTGGGTTCTAGAAGAAGAGAAGCGGGATGGATTAGTTTAAAGATCATTTAGTGGTAAAAAAAAAAACTGAGCCCAATGGCCAGCAGACAGAGACGGAAGTGAAATAGAAAGATGAGAAGAGAACGCTAGCAAAAAGAAGATGGGAGATATGCATATAAAAGAAAGAAAGGAACGTACCACGACAACATCCTCCCGAATCACCATATCCATGCGGCGGCATAAGTTGAGAAATTTTGGTGGCCGATGCAGATGCTACTCTGCCCCCATTCCCCCCACCTCCATCTCGTACTTCTCTAAGGCCTCTCATCGTTATCAATCGCCCCACACAAGCGCGCATCGTACCCCTAAGGCGGTGAACGTTTCCTACCCGCCGTGCTCATGTTGCTGTCTCTGCTCTTGATATCTTGCTCTTGAACATCGCCCTTCGAGCTGCTGGTGGGGTGCAATGGTGCAGTATGTGGTTCCAAATTGAGTACTTCAGATCATCGTATTCGGTGCTCCTTCCAAGACCTCGCGCAGGTTCGGACGGCAAAGCTGGCCCATTCCGTATTAGGATATGTGGTAAACTGCATCTCCTCGACAGTTGCTGATGATAATGGGATGGATGGAAAGAGACGGAATTGGGTGGTGGTGACCGCTGTCAGAACGTGGAATGGCAAAGGACCTCCACCATAAACAAACAGGAGAACCGTGCATACTGTCCGATAGGTGATGGACGAGTTAGGGTTCTCTGGTAAAGAAGTTTTAAAAGGACGGCCCGCCTGCTTGTTGAGGGTCACGGGAATAGGAGGGTGAGGAGGCGTTGGGCCGGGTGTTGCGTTGATTAAAGCAAAAGCAGGAGACTCCGCCTTTCAAAACGTGAGCTCAAAATACTACGAGCATAGTGCGAGTGAGAGTTAGCTAACGAACACGGGGGAAGGGATGAAGGTGGGATGCTTTACTGAGTCATCATGCATCAGGCCTCAGGCTCAGGCTCAAGGCTATTACGATAAGACATAAGTGGATGGTAATTGGTCTGGTTCAGTGAATATATGAATTTGAATAGCGAGGAAAATAGTGAGAGAGAAACATACGTCTTCTTGTTCCGAACCACCCCCTAAAGCAATATCTCGCATGAAACGTATCCTCCCATCGACGACAGGATTGATGGGAGCATACTGACTTGCGTAGTCTTGAGCTTGATTAATGATTGCCGATCTCAACAAGAATTCATTTGGGCCAGCTGCGTTCTCGCCAACATGGTGAGTTGTGGATTCAGAGAAGTAAGTTGATCCTGGGAGTGACGTAGTTTGTAGAGTGAGCGGTGTATTTTTATCGGGCAACCAGGACACGAGGAAGAAAACACGCCGTAGGGCATGAGTCATGGCTGACTTTCAATTTCACGTGATACTATTTGATCCGAGCAGCCCGCCGAGCCACCTTGAGTTTTAACTTCGTTTTCCAGTGCAATTTTGAGGATCTGAAAATATCGCTGACTTATCTTAGAATCTTTCAATTCTCACCAATCATCGCAGCTAGGAGAAGTATCAAGTTCTGGTCACGTAAGTCGACTATCAACTCTTTGATCTCTGACTTGATCGCAGCGCTTTGAGGTGTAGGGATGGGTGGATTGCGCGGGGGACTGTGGTTGTCAGTTCTTCCTCTTAGCCACTATTTTCGCATCTCTGTCTATTTCATCGCTTCGTACTTCATCATGATGCCCTGTATCTGACTTGGCCCCGTGTCCGGCTGTGCTTTACTTGTGAAGGTAAGCCCCCTGGGGTATAGGGATATAACCTATCAGAAAATGAGTGAGCTGTCCGTTGGTCACTTGATTGTGTACTATGTTCATATTTTGAATGGGGAGCGGGAAGCTGTGCATAATTAGTTGTGATCGTGTCTTTTTGGAAACATGAAAGAGCTGTGCTATGAGCAAGGCTATGCAACTCAGCATAGCTTCGGGAAGCAGGGGTATATATGTGCGCGCATGTTCGCCAGCCGAGTTTCTTCTCTGCCCCCTCCCACATATAAATCTTCCGCTCATTAGTACAGTCTTCCACACTTTGAGGACATCTCATGGACGGGAATCGACTGTCGGGATCATTCTTCCCGGAATCGCAAGCCATTATTACAGGGGGGACGTTCAACAGCATTCAAAACTCCTATTTTCACAGTGGAGGAAAGGGTACGCAACAATATTCTGTCCAATTGCGAAATTAAGTAGCATGGTCCTACAGATGGATATGACAAACTTCTCGAGGTTGTGGCACCCAACGCACTTCATAATTCCGGTCACAACTTCGACCCACCAAAGTGCCATCCGGGAACACGTGTGGCGGTAATACAGGCCATCATGGACTGGCTTGCAGGAGTGCAAAAAGATACTCGTGAAAAAGACGTAAACTGGCTTACTGGAGCCGCCGGCGCTGGGAAATCCGCCATTGGGAGAACTGTCTGCGAGCGCTGCTCGGTAGAAAGAACGCTGCTTGCCAGTTTCTTTTTCGGTTCAAATGATTCCACCAGAAATAATTCTCAGCGTCTTGTCGCAACTATTGCCTACCAGATTTGCAGTATTCACCCTGCTATACGCACCGCGGTGTCCAATTATATCGCCTATGATCCACTCATTTTCAACAAATCCTTACGAACACAATTCGTATCGCTTGTAACGAACCCCTTATTGATGTTCTACACCAAGGAACCTCAGAGCGTTCCTCGTCTGATAGTTCTAGATGGCCTGGACGAGTGCGTAGATCAACCCAGCCAGCGCGATATTTTGGAGACCATCAGGGATCTCGTAAAATCCTATTCCCTGTTTCCCATTCGATTCCTCATCTGCAGTCGTCCGGAAAGCAACATCACGAATTTTATTCATGGGGCTCAAATGAATCAAATGGTCTTCAAAATATACCTGGGCGATGAATATTCCCCTGACAAAGACATCGAGAAATATTTGCGGGATAATTTCCAGGAGATCTGCGAGGGCCACGTTCGCAAGAATTCAATCCCTGAAGGCTGGCCTGGTGAAGACAACATCAAACAACTTGTGCGAACATCATCCGGTCAATTTATCTATGCCTCGACCGTCATCAATTTCACAAAATCTCATAATCATGGACCTCACCAGCGGCTTGAAATTGTGCTCGGCCTTCGACCAGCGAAAGAAAATGATCTTCCGTTTGTGCAATTGGATGCACTTTACACTCAAATTGTTCAATCCACGACGGACGCATTTTTGGCCGTTAAGATATTGGGTTATGCCGCTTTGTATCCCAGAATTTCGGTTCCCGCTATTGAGGAGTACCTTCAATTAGAAGATGGGGACGTGGAAGATATACTCTCGGATCTTGCAGGTATTGTGTCCACCAAAAGGGATGAAGGAAAAACCTTTTGTCGCTTGTATCTCCTGCACAAATCTTTTCGGGACTTTCTTTTTGATCAGTCTCGATCACAGGGCCTCTACTTCATGAGCTCTGTAGACACAAAAGCATTCCACTTTCTCCGTTCACTTCAGATATTCTCAAGTATGTCAATATTCGACACTTCTTACTATCACTGATCTTGGCACTTTTTCTATAGGTCGCGGTCGAGATTTTCGATTTCTGGAGGAGAACATGTGTTATTTCGAGGATTCCCCACATCCAATAAACTCTGATTCTTATAAGTTTGCAGAAGCTATCCCTACCTGCACTGAGGCAATGCAAGCGGTGGTCTTCGATGCGATCATACAGTTCCCCATAGAATCCTTTCTCCAGAATGTTTTTTCCAGCCACAAAGGTCTTTGTATCGAAAAAAGGTTTGCTGATGGATTGATTTTTATAGTGGGCAAACTTGTGGGATTTTAATTCCTTAATAATTTCCCAGACATTTACTCATGCGAAGTTTCAGTAAGCACGGCACTACGTGTATGAACATGTTTTTGATCAATATCTAGTAATCCTGTTCGAGTGCACGCTATTGTATCGTCGTACGGAAGATGGGGTTAACGACCTGAGGGAAAATTTTGACTTTGTCAACAATTGTATCAAACCAAGCACCAGACTCCTGCGACCTGTGGAGGATGATAGCGATTTGGATTTGCTCAAGGGGGCTCTGTCAGTATGCTTTAGTTACACCCTAGATGGCGACCTTCACGATATTCGGGCACTACTCTGTGATGGCTTCCACAAAATTCTCACCGTTTCTGATCGATCTAGCATTGTTGCCAGAGCAGTATTGTACTGTCTCAAATATCTTTGTGATGTAGGTCGTGCTGCAACAACCGAAGCGAAAAATCATCTCCATCTCGAAGGCATCCACAGGAAAACAAGAAACAGTCGTCCGTGGAAATGGCATATGCGTACCTCATTTTACAATATCCAGAAATACGAGAAGAGACTTGTTTTAATCTGCCATTATCCATATAAAGGCCGACGAGATTATTTTTCCACCTATGCAAAACTTCACAAAAGCAAGTTCCTCCCAGAGAGCGAGAGTTTCTCCAGGGTGCCGATCTTGTCCTTGGTGTCATTTGACTGGGCTCGCCTAGTAGTGCCTGATGCTAGTCTGCCCGGGCATTGGGGTCGCTACATAGATTATCTGGAATGTCTCCTCAAATTTTTCCCAATGGCAGGGCGAGATCCCGACGTCATCAAACTTTGCAAGAAAGCCTTTGCACCCATGTCTATGATGTTCCCAACTCTTAGCCGAAGGGCGCGCCAAGCGATAAACAAATACTTGACGAGAATGGAATCTGAAGACGATAGTCCAGACTCAGAAGCAGGTATGAACTGCATGATTATATTTGTGATAATGTAACTAACGTTTTTGCAAACTAAGAAAGCAGCAGGAAGAGAAAGAGAGTCGACTGAATGGCGCGAACGGGTATCAACTATCGGATGTGCACAAGTAAAAGGGTGTAAATTATAAATTGAGGTTTCAAACCTTTGATGAAATTGCGGGACGATCAGAAGTCGAAGAACATCGCGTAATATACAATCAAGTAATTGTAATTGGATTTGGCAACAAAAAGAAAAAACGATCGAATAAAATTAAAGCAAGAAGAGAAATATTTAGAAATACAATTTTTACTCCTGGCAGACTACGGACCTACTGATTGCCATTCCTTCGTGTTCGGGCCTGATTACAACAAGTCCATGTACGTTCAGCGGTCAGCGATACCCGATCCTACATCCTCCTATACAGCCTTAGCCTAGTACACCTAGGAACACTGCCGTGACTCCGATCTTCTAAGTTCTCCCGAGTTTCTGCCTCCGTGTGGATGCAGTGGATGTGCTCTTTAAAAGCCCAACGACGGACTTGAGTCGGAAACGCAAATGCAACTCTCCTTGCCGCTGAGCACGCCTGAACAAGACGTCGTTGTTGTCCCACGCAGCCCTCCGAGTATGCACTCAGCCAATCATGGCAGCAGCAGAAGAAGATCCCACATGAACTCATCGCTATCGATTCGCGACGTCTCTCGGAGTCTAATTTTCGCCCCCCGCGTATGCGAACTTTTCATTCGGATCTCGAGGGTGCCCATTAAGTTATACAGAACCGCTGCTTGAACAGCGTGGGTGAGGAGCGCAGAAGTTCCTCTGGACAATGACACGCGTCATGCGTCTGGCGCTATCACGGTCGTCGTATAGTCCTTGAAATTAGAGGTTTACAGTGCATGTCTTCCATCTTCCGTTGGCCATTCGAATTCGACTCTGCCCATCTAGCGTTAAGTTCATCATCGCTAGATAAGAAACAGTCGTCGTCGTACGAGAAAATACATGTATACATCCACCCTCCAGCGTAACGTCCCTCAAATTCATCTCCCATGCACTGGCTCCTGCATCAGGCTCGGAACCGGTTACACCATCATGCACCATCACCACCACTCCCTCTGCACCTAAACCCGAAACCTGTCCCTCACAAACTCCAGACTTCATTCTTTCCAAATCCAAGCATCATCCCACCAGGCCCGACTTCGTATTCACAAGAGGTACCATACCGTCTCCAACACCGCCTGACTTTGACGAGTTAAGATGACTGTTAATATTTATGGGTTGCCGAATCGAACGTGCTCGTTTTTGAGGAGAGGGGTATTGTATCCTAGAATGAGGAGAGAGGAGGGTGGGTCAGTTCGGGGTTGGAGGGAGAGGGAGGGAATGGGATATAGATGGGATTTAATATACAGTTCATAAGACTCTGGGTGTTCCTGCGAGTGCCACCCAAGCCCTCTCCAGAACCTTCCTTCCTCGTCAATCCGCCCCACAGGAACGGAGGCATCGTGCAGATGAGAGTAATGTCATTGGACGGTGGGACAACCTCTGCCAGGTTCGTATGGCAAATTCGCAAAGGCTCGAAAAGTTTGATATTTGTCTGCTTGCTGCTTATGACATCATCGACTACTGCCCAGGGAGTAGTGATCGACCAAGGCATACATGGATCCTTCAAGCCAAGGACCAGTGATCAAAGCAGCTAGCCATGCCGGGCCCTTTTTGATGATGACAGTCGTGTTCGAGTGCTCGTTGGTGCTCGCTAAGCATTGAGCAAATTCCTCTCGACGATGACGATAACGGCGGCCTTTTCTCTGTTGTCACCGTCATCGTCGTATTCTTGAATCGATAACAGGCGAAGACGTACGATATCCTCCATCGAGCTCTCTGATGCCCATAACACCCTTCCGCAATATCCCTGAAATTCATTCATCTCCCACCCCTTGGTTTTATCAGCACCGGTAGCAGCGTCAGCGTCGACCCGGGCAGCACCAGTCCCCCTCCTCACGAAATGACCAGGTCCACTTGCACCTCCAAACTTTATCTTTACTCCCTCCAAATCCAGTCGCACTCCTACTTGTACCGGCCATGTAGTCCCAAGAGGTACCAGAAGAAGTAGTGGTGGGAGCAATCGCAGGCGCAGGCGTGTTTCCTCCTCCTCTTCCACCACACGCCTACCCAGTGCACGCCATCAAGCGTCTGCGTCCGAGTCAAACGTCGATCGGATCGGTCGAACCAGTGCCTGGCCTGCCCGCCCTCTCGCTCGCACCGCCGTTGATATTGATAGGTCCTGGGCTCCTGTTGGAGGTCGAGGAGAACGGGTAGCACCGATGCTGGTACATTGCCGAGTAAAGGTGGTACGTTCGAAGCCCAAGTTTGACGAGTTGGGAAGGTTGATACATGATTTTTTTTGCGAGGATGTCACGTCGAATTGAGCCTAAGCCTAACGTATTCGTTTTTGGTTTTGGTTTTGAGAGGAGAGGAGGTTGGGTTGGGCCGGGTTCTAGGAGAGAGGAGAGGAGAGGTGGGTTAGTTGAAGGGAAGAGGAAGATTGGAGGAGGGAAAAGGGAAAAGGGGAATGAGGAATGATTGAGAAGGGAGTGTTAATATGCAAAAAGGCGAAGCACGCCCTATGGGCGGACGACACAGATGGATGATCGACGAAGTAGAAAGTGTGTGAGAGAGAGAAAGGATGAGAAGGGGAAAGAGGAAATTGAAAAGGAAGACGGGATAAGAAAAGAACATACCACGGCCGCCTTTAAATTTTCACGAATCTTCGTATCCTATCCACTCCCTACTTCTCCAGAACCTCCCATCCTCTTCAACCCGCGAAGGGACGGGGCGGGGGTATAATAACACGGAGTTCGAACGACCTCGCCCAGGTTCGCGCGTATGGCAAGGCCCGATCGATCGTCGTAGTCTTTGTTGCATGTCGCAGGCTGTATCTCCTCCCCGATGTCGATGACGATGGCGTCCATATGGGTCATGATGATGATGACGACGACGACGACGACGACGACGACGAAATGAGACAACTGTCAACCCAAAGGGAGCCATGGAAGGGCAACAGACCCCCAGGACCACCACCACTGTGCATGCCGTCCGCAGACGAATACGAGATTTGAGCTAGACTGGGGAGTGTTCTGAGGACGGCCCTTGTGTTCATTGTGCCATAGTGGCTGGGTAAGGGATCCAGCCTGTCCGATCCATTCCGTTAACGGTACGGCAAGAGTGGGGAAGAAGTGTAATAGTAGCAGTCTCGGTCCTTGAATATCGAAGTCCATCCAACCGACTGCGGGCAGTGGTACCTGCGAGTGCGACTTTGACGCGGGGGAAGAGTTCTTGAGTCATAGATGGTATCGTAGCAAGATACGGGGTGGTGGTGGTGATCGGTCTCCTGTAGTCATTCAATGAGAGGATAAGATGTAATATGAATAACAAAGGAAACAGTGAGAGAAAACATACGCATACGTCTCCTAGGTCATCCCAAACCCGCCGCCGAACTGATATCTCCGACTGATATGTACTTTCTCTTCCTCACGAGGAAAATATTAATGAGGGCATAGCATGCTGGTTTGCATCTTCAAAGCTTCGTTTCGTGATCGTTCGATCCCGACATGAATTCGTCCGAGCCGTCTTCATTTTTCGCCAACCTGCCAGGCTCGTCATGGATCGGAAGAAGTCAGCCATATCTTGCAAGAAATATTGAATTGATCCTGGAATTGAGGCCGAGGTATATTGTTCGTCGCATCGATAAAAGTCGTTAGGCGTTGAATTTAAAATGAAGTATCCACGATGGAAGGTTGAAGAAACCCGCACGGCGGTACCGGCGTTAGAACTGGCTCTCAATTTCAGGTGATGGTGTCTGATCCGAGCTGCCTGCACGGTGCCGAACCATCCCATTTGGCGCAGTTTTGACTGGCGCCTGTGCGGTGTGTCAACTGTGTGTCACATACAAACTTTGCGGATCTGAAAATATTACTGATTTATCATAGATCCATTGGGTGACTTTCCATAAGCTTTTTTAATCTTTTATGCAACATAAAAGATTATATTTCGTGGCGCGGCCATGATGCCGAGCCTAATTAGGAAGGTGGAGCCTCTGGATTATTTGTCGACCCCTCTGAATAAACCTTAATCTGATGAGGGGGTAACTACCCCCTCAATAGATTATATTTAATCCAGATTAAACGAATTTCGCCCTTCGTATGCCATATTTGGTAGGTGGGCTCGCTTAGTCATCAATTGCTCGCGGTTTCGACGTGGCTAGGACCTAGGTACCTAGCCAAAGATCATCATTCTATCGCGAAAAGAGGTACGATTGAAGAGTTAGAATTCGGTCTTCGGCGGAGCGGCACTTCGGCACAAGCTTGCAACCCCAGTCACGACGCGTGACTGGGTCACCGCCACCTGCACTCTTTCCTTTCCACTCCAGCATCCAATTCCTAACCGAACGCCTCATTACCATCGTTCGGTTTTTCCTTGCTACATCTCTGGCTATGTCTTTACAAATACCAATCTAAGCAGCAACTTGCCCACGCTAGAGCAGCATCCAAAATTTTCCCCACCCACCGCTCCTTATTCCTTTAAGGCTTTATGATATTAAAATTCGAAAGGAGTCGTTATATGACGAAGTTAGGACATGTTATGGGCGCCTAAATTAAGGGCAGATTTTGTTCGGTACCACGGTAAAACGTGGATAATCCTGGTTTTATTCTACGACGTAATCCTTCGTCAAAACGCTACTCTCTTTTGCCCCTTTGTAATTACCAAGGCTAGTTGGCCCATGTGAAATCAAATTGAAAATAAAAATAAAAATGCTAAACTACCCAGAGTCTCCGACAATACCTTTTACTGGCAGAGTCATAATAAAAATTTCCTGTTAACGCCTTCGAAGGATGGGACAGTCCCACCAAATTCTGTATACACTGTCATGCTCTGTCACTCAACAGATGGCATGTAGGTATCGTGGCAGAACAACTTCAATATCATCTTAATGTCCTCCTTAACCCGTGATTAATTCAATCATGCTACTAGAAGGATACATCTTTCTGGAATATTATCCACAGATATACACATTGACTTATAGGTCCTCATTCTGTTATGCACCGCATCAAATGATTCTCGGCTCGCTCTAAAGTGCTAATATACCGAATCATGTGCGCCACGGCCCACTCGGGCTTAATATAATTTACAACATTATCCAACACTTACACCCTAAAGAACAACTGAGTAAGTGTTTAGATATAACCAACATACGTCAAATTTACGCGCCGGCGGTTGTTGATAATCAATCGCCTTGTAATCAATATCAATGATATCGATCATTGAGGATGGATACTAGGTGGTGTATTTATGCCTTCGACGTATATTTGCTGCCCCACTTGGTCGAGTTTGCCGTGTGGATTGACATGGCGTTAAGAATACATTTCGCCCACCCACCACTCCCTATTACGGTTTTTATCTATTTCTGCGTCTCGTGACGCCCTGAGCATTCGCTTTTGGCTGCCATGTACTAGCCAGGTACAGCTACAACCCTCATCTTATTGAGCAGCGAGCTTTATGGTCCGCCGTAATTTTAATTTTAATTTTAAATTACCAGCCGTCTCATAGGAATAATCTTCGGGTCGAGGCGCCGAAACAGCAAAAACCGGTTGCCCTCCCACCCATCACAGCGTGCTCGGACACCTGTGCAGACGGTCGGCTAGCTCAGGATGAGGGTGAAAAGTGCCGAGTCGCACTTTTACCCAAACAGCTTTCCTAACATGTTTTCTTAACTTCGCGCATTCGGAAAAATAGAAAGACCCTCTTGATATTCTGATTCTACATGTCCTACGAAGCTTACAAGAAAGAGCGACAGACAAAGACAGGATCCTGGCCTATAACATCTCCTCTTCATTGCAATCATGCGTCGTATATTGCCAAAATCAAAACACAAATGAGTAGTACATGATGCTGCATGGAAACTGGGCCAGTTCATGTGTACTTATGAATAGGTTCGGAACGAATGAGGTATTGCCTCGTCTGTTGGTGTCGTTCGGCACGGTTTTGCTCAAGTTTGCGCTGTGGTTTGGAGTGGGGTCAAACAGGGGGGGCAATGAAGACAAAATATAAGAGGGAGTGAAGAAAAGGCTTTGAATGGCTAAAAAGAACAAGGGAATCAGGGAGGGAATCAGGTGTGTGCGCGGACCTATTAGAGAATGAGTGAGATATCCATTAGTCACTTAATGCCCCTATTTAAAACACAAAGCATGTGTTCTGGGCCCAGAAGCTGTGCTCAATCAGTTACAGTTGTGTTATTTTGAAAACATAAGAGAGCCTTACTATGAGCAGGGCTACGACAGCTCAGAATAGCTTCGGGAAGCAGGGGCATATACATGCGCACATGTTTCCCATCCAGGTTTCTTTTCTACCCACTCCCCTAATATTCCGCGCATTAGTACAGTCCTCACGCAATTCGAGGATATTTCATGGACGAAAATCGACTGTCGGGATCATTCTTCCCAGCATCGCAAGCCATTATCACTGGTGGTATGTTCACCAGCATTCAAAATTCCCATTTTCACAGTGGAGCCAAGGGTGCGCAACAGTATTTTGTCCAATTGCCAAATTAAATAATATGGTCCTTTAGATGGATATGACAGACTTCTCGAGGTTGTGGCGCCCAACGCACTCCATAATTCAGGTCACATCTTCGACCCACCAAAGTGCCATCCGGGAACACGTGTGGCGGTAATACAGGCCATCATGGACTGGCTTGCAGGAGTACATAAAGATACTCGTGCAAAGGGCGTCAACTGGCTCACTGGAGCCGCCGGCGCTGGGAAATCCGCCATTGGGAGAACCGTCTGCGAACGCTGCTCGCTGGAAAGAACGCTGCTCGCCAGTTTCTTTTTCGGTTCGAGCGATTCCACGAGGAATAATTCTCAGCGTCTTGTCGCAACTATCGCCTACCAAATTTGCGCTATTCACCCTACTATACGCACCGCGGTGTCCAATTATATCACCTACGATCCATTCATTTTCAGCAAATCCTTACGAACACAATTCGTATCACTTGTGACGGACCCCTTATTGATATTCTACGGCGCGGAGGATCAGAATGCTCCTCGTCTTATAGTTCTAGACGGTTTGGACGAATGCATAGACCACTCCAGCCAGCGCGATATTTTGGAGACCATCAGGGATCTCATAAAATCCTACTCTCTATTTCCCATTCGATTCCTCATCTGCAGTCGTCCGGAAAGCAACATAAATAATATTATTCATGGATCTCAAATGAATCCAATGATCTTGAAAATATCCCTCGACAATAAATATGCCTCCAACAAAGACATTAAGAAATATTTGCGTGATAATTTCCAGGAGATCCGTGAAGGCCACGTTCGCAAGTATTTAATCCCTGAAGGCTGGCCTGGTGAAGATAACATCAACCAGCTTGTGCAAACATCATCCGGTCAATTTATATATGCCTCGACCGTCATCAATTTCACAAAATCTCACAATCATAGACCTCACCAACGCCTTGCAATTGTCCTTGGCCTTCGACCGCCCAAAGAAAATGATCTGCCGTTTGTGCAATTGGATGCACTTTACACTCGAATTCTTCAATCCACGAAGGACGCATTATTAGCCGTTAAGATATTGGGTTATGCCGCGATGTATCCCGAGATGTCGGTTCCCGTTGTTGAGGATTACCTTCAATTAGAAGATGGGGATGTGGAAGATATACTCTCGGATCTTGCAGGTATTGTGTCCATCAAATGGGATGAAGAGGAAACCTGTTATTGCTTGGATCTCTTGCACAAGTCTTTTCAGCACTTTCTTTTTGATCAGTTTCGATCCCAGGGCCTCTACCACATGAGCATGGCAGATACAAGAACATCACATTTCCTTCGTTCACTTCAGATATTCTCACGTACGTCACTATTAGACACTTCTTGCTATCACTGATCTTGGCACTCTTTCTATAGGGATTCGGGGTCAACATTGCCAACTTCTGGACAACAGATTTCCTACAGATAATTACCCACATACAATAAATTATGGGTATCATGGGCTCGTAGAAGCTATCCATACCTCTACTGAGGCCATGCAAGCGGAAGTCTTCGATGCTTTTGTACAGTTCCCCATGGAATCTTTTTTGCAGGATGTTTTCTCCAGTCGTAGTCATTATCGCGACAGTTTGGCTGAGGCAATAATTTCTATACTGGGAGATCTTGTGGGTTTTTAATTCCTCAATAGATTTCCCGGACATTTACTCATGAGAAGTATCAGAAAGAACAGCACTACAGGTATGAAGATGTTTTTAATCAATATCTAGCAATCCTGTTCAACTGCATGGTATGGTATCTTCGTACGGAAAATGGGGTTAACGACCTGGGTGTCAATTTGGAATTTGTCGAACATTGTATCAAGGCAAGCAACAGATACATGAAAACTTGGACGCATCTTAGCAATTTGGATTTTCTGGAGCTGGCTCTGAGAGTGGGCCTCGGTGACACGCCAGATCTCGATATTCGGGCACTACTCCGTGATGGCTTCCACAAGATTCTCACCGTTTCTGACCGATCTCGCATTGTTGCTAAAGCAGTATTGTACTGTCTCAAATATCTTTGCAATGTAGACCGTGCTGCAATGGTCGAAGCGAAGATACATCTCCATGTCGAACACATCCACAGGAAAACAAGGAACAGTCGCCCGTGGAAATGGCATATGTGTAGCTCATTTTACAATATCCAGAAATACGAGAAGAGACCTGTTTCAATCCTCTATTATTCATGGGAAGGACCCCGACGCAATTATTTTTCCACCTATGAAAAACTCCACAAAATCAAATTCTTCCCATCGAACACGGAATTCTCCTTGGTGTCGATCTTCTCGTTGGTTTCATTTGACTGGGCTTTGCTAGGAGGAGACAACGCTGGACGGGTCGGATATTGGAATAACTATATGGCCTATCTGGAGTATCTCCCCGAAATTCTCCCCATGGCAGGACGAGATCTAGACGTCATCCGATTTTGCAAGAAAGCCTTCGCACCCATGTCTATGATGTTCCCAACACTTAGCCGGAGGGTACGCCGAGCAATAAACACATACTTGAAGAGAATGGAATCTGAAGACGATAATACAGAGTCAGAAGCAGGTATGAACTGGATGGTTATATTTGTGATAATCCAACTAACGTTTGTACAAACTAAGAAAGCAGCAGGAAGAGAAAGAGAATCGACTGAATGGCGAGAACGGGAGATTGGGTTGTCGGCTATTGGAAATGTAAATTGAACTTTCAAACCACTGGTGAACTATGGGACGGAAAGTAGCACGTCAACAAACAATCAAATGAAAGTACAATCAAGACGACGGCGAAAGAAATACGTAGAAATACAAATTTTGTTCCAGCCTACGCACCCACTGATTGTCCTCTCTTTGCGTTCAAGCCTGATCGTAACGAGTCCATGTACACTCAGTGCTCAGCAGTAGTGGGTAATATAGCCTCCTCTGCACCATCCTGAACTACCCAGAACACGTAAAAGAGTGTAAGTAAATTGAGCTTTTAAACCGCTGATGGAATTGTGAGACGATCATAAGTTGAAGAACATCGCGTAATATATAATAAAGTAATTGGATCTGGAATGTATGATAGACGATGTTCGAGGAGTATCTTTCTGACTGAATACTTAGTGGTCACATCATGCCGGGCCGTAGTTAATTGGAATTTGCACGTCAAAAGTGAGTACTAAAACAAGAAAAACAAACGATCAAATTAAATTAAAACGAGAAGAGAAATATTTAGAAGTATAAATTTCACTCCTGGCAGCCTACGCATCTACTGATTGCTATTCATTCGTAGTCGAGCTTGATTATAACGAGCCCATGCACGGTCAGCGGTCAGCGTCAGTTGATCCTACATTCTCCTCTGCAGTTTTAGACCACTGCCTCGAGCCCGACGTGGGTGGATGTGGCTGTGCCATCATCCCAGTTGATATTGGCTTCGGTTCAACATTCTCATCTTGGCTGGACTATGGACCACCAAAGGCGATGTGTCAGTAGTCGTTATTGTAGGGGATGATGCCGAAGTAGTTGCTACTCCTGTGGGGATTATGGGTGTGCTGTTGTAGGAGAAAGTGTAGGGTAACGTTCAGAGTCCAATCAAATAACTTTCGCATGCCATCGTCCTTCCTCGACTATCAGTTGAAGCACCCACGCGGGACAGTCCACCGGTATACAGGCACTCGCGACACATGCGTAAGTATATTTGAACCACGATAGTCGCCTCGTAGTAAATATGCCGAGTACATCACTACGAGTGGCAGACTTTCGGATTTGTTGGGTACTGGTTATGCAAAATAAGGAATGAGGAATCAGTGACTTGGACATTGTAACAGAGAGAGAGAAATAGAAACGACTAATATGGTACAAAGAAAACAATCAAGTGCAGAAGAAGTACGTACGTACGTACGCGAATGGAAAAATCGGAAAAAGAATACGAATACATACAATGTCGTCCTCTTCTCAAATTACTTTTCTCTGTCTGTCTTCGAATCGAATCCAGTTGAGAAGGGTATATACTCCGAGGTTGGTGGAGAGGACGAGTGCATCCTATCCGTACTGTCAAATCTGGGGTAGACTGTACCCACCCCACTAATAATGTCGGTAGTAATGGTAATGCCGATGGCCGAGCGAAATGGAAGTCGTGAAATCAGGTGGAGGATAGCCGTTTGTTTGGCCACATAAAACATCAGTTACCGGCCCTGTAATATGCGAATAGTAGCTTGGCTTATCCAGCTAGGACCAGAGTACGTGCTAACTGGACGGCGTATGTGAATGTATATTCGTATTCTCATGAACCGATTCCATGGACAGGGGAGAGCGATGATGCACACCTTTTCCCTGATCAGCCGTTGGGAGACTCTTCGAGGAGGTAGAGTCAGAAGTGGTATGAGAGGAGCTTCACAACATCCTCGGAGACAAAAGGCCGCAGCTCCAGCCAGGTGGGTACCCAGGTAACGTTAACCCCAACCTGCCCCCTCGCAAACTCCCGACTTCATTCTTCCTCTTTCCAAATCCAAGCACCATCCCACCAGGTGGGCCAGCCTCGTAGTCCCAAGAGGTACATATGTACCATACCATCTTGTAATCTCCAACACCGCCTGCTGCATCAAGCGTCCGCGACGAGTTGGGATGATACCACGTCCATCATAAGACTCTGGGTGTCGCTGCGAGTGCTACCCCAACCCTCCTCCACCTCGACTCCCACTCCTCCAAAACCTCTCTTCCGGCCCACAGGAGCGGAGGCATCGCGCACCCAACGTGATGAGCATGCCTTGGCCGGGTGTAACGACATTGGCCAATCAGACGGTGGGACAACCTCGGCCAGGTTCGTAGTATGGCGAAGTCGCAAGGGCTCGCTGCGGGCAAGCAAAACCAAATTGCGGATGATCGACGAGGACGCGACGGGTTGCGACGGGTTGCGACGGGTTGTTTATCTGCTCGTTGCTCATGACATCATCGACCAAGGCCCTCTTCCCTGAGCGTTTGGGTATGTTCTCGTGATATCCAGTATCCAACGTCCATCCTTCAAAGCTTCAAGCTCTGGCCCTTTTTATGATGACATGGATAGTAGTATTCGAGCTCAGCGTCCAAGCTTCAGGCGCAAGATCGTGGCTGGTACTATCCAGGAGGCCCGTATTGGGTCTGCTTCCATGTTCGTTGGTGCTTGCTAAACGTCGGACATTGAAAAAATTCCTCTTGACGATGATGATAGCGGCCGCCTTGTCTCTGTCGTCGTCGTCGTAGTTCCTGAATCGATAACGGCATGAATGAAGATGTATGATATCTTCCGTTAAGCGCTCTGATGCCCACAACACCCCGTAATATCCCTCAAATTCATTCATCTCGCATACATTGAATTTAACAGTACGGGCGGTAGCAGCGTCAGCCCAGGCAGCACCAGCACCAGCACCACTCTCCCGGAGAACGAGTAGCCGATGCTGGTGCATTGACGAGTACAGGTAGGTTGATACGTTTGAGCGTTTGAGCGTTTAACGTTTAACGCTCAGGCCCAATTTGACGAGTCGGAATGGTTGATCCACGAAATTTGTTGAGAAGATATCATGCCTAACATGTTCTTTTTCGTTTCGGGAGGCTGAGTCGAGTCGAGTCGGGTTGAGCCGGGTCCTGGAAAGAGGAGAGAAGAGGGATGGATTAGTTGAAAGGAACAGGAAGATCGAAGGAGGGAAAGAAAAGGGAATAAGGAATGAAATTAATGAAAGGGAAGGGAAGGGAAGGGAATGTGGATAATATAGAAAAGGCAAAGAAAACTCTATGGGTGGAAGACAGATGGAAGACATCGATAAAGTAGCAAGTGAGTGTGAGAGAGAGAAAGGGAAAGGAGAAAATGAAGATGGGATAAGAAAGGAACGCACCACGGCCACTTCTTCACGAATTTCCATATCCTACCCCCTTCCTACTTCTTCAGAACCTCCCATCTGCGTCAACTCGCCCCGCAGGAACGAAGGCGTCTTGCACCAACGTAGCGAACATGCCCTTCCCTCTGTGCTCGCGTCGTTGCTATCTCTGCTCTCGATATCTTGTACTCAGAGTCAGAGCCAAAGTTTATTGCAAGTCGAGGTAGTGGCGGGGTGGGATGACACGGCGGAACGACTTCGTTCTAGTTCGTATGGCGAGGCCAGTGGATCGATCGCGGTCGTTGTTGCATACAGTGGGCTGTATCTCTTCGACCATGTCAATGGCGTCCATATGGGTCACGACGACGATGACGAAATGGATGGAAAGGGACGGGTGCCAATCCAAAGGGCTGCTTATGTTTTACGGACACATAGTTAGGCAGACACATCAATTTGTTTGCAGGAGAGATAGGCATTGGTAAAGAACAGATGAAAAGCATGAGAAACGAGAAAGTCCCTCCAAAGTCAGAGAAGAGCGACGGGGAATGAGATAGAAAAGAAGAAGAGTATATGTGAACAGATCATTACAGAGGTTCAGAGACGCGCGCGGCGAGGAGAAAAAATGATCAATCGATGTGGTGGTTCTCGGAACGGTCGGAACGGGTGCCGTATCCAAATAACGCGTCCGAAACAACACGGTCATGTAGCCCAAACACGGTGCAAATCAACCCATTCTCCTCCACACCACTATGTCTATCAAGCGAGGGTCCAGAAAGCGTAAAACTCGCTTCGGTTACAGCGGAATGGAACTCTTTTCAGCGTTCCGTGTCCTTCAGAAGTTTAGGAGCGAGATCGCCACGATCACTGAAGATCATGACGTTGGTCCCGACAACACTGATCTCGAGAGCACCGAGCTAGTCGCAGAGGTTGATGAGGACGCACTGGCGCAGTTAGAAGGCCTGCTTCAGTGGATGGACTCCAAGATAAACAGCACAACCAAAGTACGTTTTTGATTGTTGTTAGCCGTCTGTGATTTCACACCAGAGCCAGAGCCATGCCTTCTAGTCCGCCAGCTTGGAGCATGTCAACGACGTCCAAATTTCCCCAGGACCGCCACTTTCTCTCAAAGACGACATGGCTAAACGCGTTGCTGCTGCAAAGTTGGTCGGTGCGGGCCATTTCATGTCTTCCGACAGTATGCACAAGTTCTTGGACATGCTCCTTCGTCTTGTTGCGAAACCTGTGCGTATTGATCCACCTCCTTATCGCGAGTTTATTCTTGATTCAAATAAAATGATAATCTGAGGCCAGCTCCCGCACCTGGGTCGATGCCTTCCTTTATCGTGCATCTGCGATGTTGCCGCCTCCAAAACAAATGGTGCTGAACGTCGAATATAGTGTATCTCCAGTTACTGTACCGACAGTGTCAGGATCTGAAGTCATACTAGATTCTATCTTCTTGTCCTGTTCTGATTCCTTGTGAAATACAGGATTTTTCTTGAACAACCCTAGAGTACGGAACCTTATGCAGTATATTGAGTCGGTCTTGGGGTTTTTTGTTGTTGAAGCGAAGGCTCGAGATGTGACGCTTAGCGATCACATCCCCCAGATCGTACTACAACTCTATGCAGCTGCGAAAAAGCTGAAGTGCGATTTTCCATCTTCGTTTTCCGATTTTAACAAAGAGCTCATTGTTGCGCAGGAAAACACATATAAGGGGTACACTGACGAATGGTTACGAATGGCTCTTCCTTGTGCTTACTGTCAATCAGGATGGCAAGGGCGCTTCGTACAGGGTTTCAGATCGCGCGTATTCGGCTGCTCCCTAGGAGAATTTGGTCGATATGGCCATTCCTGACGTCCCGCCGGACTTGATATCTGGTATCCTTGCATTCTGGGTGCGTTCCTGACTTCTGTGGACGTCTGTTGTATTCATGTTTTACTAGATCGAACATGGTTCTGAAGGTCTCTTAGAAGATGACTGGTTTGTTTGATCTGGTGTCGTCTGGAGTTGCAAGACGTTTGCCAGTGGCCACAGCACTCGAATGGAATATGGAGGGAGATTCGATGACTTATACTATGCGACTATCAGATAATTTACATATTGCATCCATGTAACATGTTCCAACGTGAGATTCATGTTGGTGTCATTTATAAGTACCAAAGGATGAGTCAGAAGGAAGAGATAAACCTCGATGTCGTCGGCTTCGAAGCAGAGGTTTAACCTCCCAGAGCCAATAATGAGCGTACCAAATGTGATATCAGCAGAATGAACTGGACCCGCTCCGTCAGTGAGGAAGGCAACAAACTTGCCGTGGGCGTTGACGATGATGGAGCCGGAGTCCCCACCCCCGCAGAACGGACCAAAGTAATTGTCAAGGTGAAAGACAGCTGCTTCCGCCGAATCGCGGCTGCCTATGGCGAAGTAATGACGAACATGAGACTCGAATCCATTCAACCAACCCACCGTGGTGAATGTGGTGAGGCCATGTTTTATAACATATTGTGTGGGGTCGGCTCTACGGTCTTTGTTGATGGTGGTTTGGGCATTTTTTCGGCAGGGAGAAGACCTTGGAGCCGGAGGAGACGGTCGACCGGATAATCGATTTATGTACAGTTGGATTAGAAGCCTTTAGCTAGCAAGAAATCCCATTTCTGAGATTATGCACCGCCGGACTGTCTTTAGCATTGTCCCCCGGACCCTTTCTAACAGGTCACAACAGGACTCCTTGTGACACAATGCGCAAAGACGGCGACCTCGCCGACGCCCGACGCGTCGCGTATGCCACTCGTTCAACGTCGACATTGTGCTCGACGTTGGTAACAGTATTGGTCCGCCTGTAGCTCTCAGAGCAGCAATTTCCTGCCGTGTCTTTGTATGTCCGCCAATGCTGCCAGACTCCCACGAGTGTCCGATGGCGAGTCCTTCGACATTACTCTTCAGCACAGGTAAGCCTTCGCTTCGGCATTAGTTACTCCGCAGCAACATTGCGTCGAGGATTGGCACCGCAATGGTCGGCGCGCTTGGTCGACAACGCTCACAAAGCAGCCGTTCGAGCAATTGAGTGTCGGTGGTGATGACACGTCGTCAACAATGCCGACTCCGAATGCCACTGTCACGCACCACGGTCAATTGTTTGGGGGACAGTCCCGCGAACAGTCCCGCGGATTTCAATCTCAGAAATGAGATGCCCTCTTAGCTAGACGGATCGACCCGCAACTAAATCGAGGACATTCCCCCGAAGTTCTGCGAGAACTTCTCCTTGTCGAGCTTTATGGACTTCGGTTTAACATTCTCGTCTTGGCTGGACTATGGATCAACAAGGGCGTTGTGTCAGTAGTCGTTATTGTAGGGGATGATGCCAAAGTAGTTGCCACTCCTGTGGGGATTATGGGTCTGTTGTCGTAGAAGAAAGTGTAGGGTAATGTTCAGAGTCCAATCAATTAACTTTCGTATGTCGTCCTTCCTCGACTATCAGTTGAAGCACCCACGCGGGGCAGTCCACCGGCATCCAGGCATCCAAGCACTCGCGACACACGCGTAAGTATATCTGAGCCACGATAATGGAAGTCATGAAATTAGGCTAGTAGGGGATGGCCGTCTGTTTGGCCATAAAAAGCACCAGTTATCCACCCTGTATTATGCGAAAAATAACCTGGCTTATCCCCCACCAGCACCAGCATACGTGCTAATTAGACGGCGTATGTGAATGTATTCGTATGCTCATGAACGGATTCCATGGACAGGGGAGGGAGATGATGCACAAGCCTCATTTGCCTTCTCCTTGATCAACCGCTTCGAGACTCTTCGAGGTAGAGTAAGAAATGGTATGAAAGGAGATTGACAACATCCTCGGAGACAAAAGATCGCAACTCCAGCCAGGTGAGTAACGTTGGGCCCAGTAGTATCTGGCTGAACGAGCGTATTCGCTGAGAAAATAATGGACGTCACCGGTATCGCGGCTATCGTAGAGGCAGGCATTTATTGAGTTGGAATGGGTTGCGATTATGCTGCACGGACGCGTGGCTGGGCAGCAACATTAATCTGTTCGCAACAGGGGTAAGTACTAGTAGCGATAGGCACCGGCGAAGAACAGATGAGAAGCATGAAAAGTAGAGGGACGAGCACGGTATTCCAAGGTTAGAGGAGAGCGACTGAGAATGTGATAGAAAGGCAGAAGAGCATATACAGGTGAATCATTGCAGCATTGTCGCGGGAAGGTGTGAAGTGTAATGGATGAGGGGTACGTACTAATGCTGGGAATAGATATTGACGAATGGTTGTCGAGCGTCGCCCACATTGTTTAGAAAGTTTCGATAAGCGATTGGGGTTGCTGCAATGTAAAATGGGTAGAAAAGAAGGATCATCGCATACACGCACCAATTAAAATAGCACATTGCGTATTCGATATTCCTGTTTAATCCAATCCAAATGCACCCATACAAAATCTTTCAGCTGAGCTCCAGCTAAACAGAGAATAGAGTCGACGCAAGCAGTACACTCGTAGATTGTTCTAGCCTCGAGAAGTTTACTGGACCCAGATACAAGAGACAGCGTCAAAAGGTGAGCGAACAGTCGATCGAATGTTGAACTACAAGCACTGCGCGTCTCTATTTTCATCATTCATCTTTTCAGAACAAACTAGCCGTTGACCCGTGCTTCGCACGGTTTCTTGCCTTACTGTATTCCAACTTCCAAGTGAAAATAAAACTTCTCAAGATACAGTCGTTCGAAAGGCAACACTGCTGCTTGCCGAACTGTTTGAACACTATTACTTGCTTTCTTTGCTGCCACTTGTCGCCAACTTTGGTTGGCTCCTCGTGGCCCAGTTTTAGAAATATTGAGAAATAAACTTGTAAATGTATATCGGTATAA